>JAUOBV010458129.1:0-28219 GCA_032360425.1 Rubia occidens | reverse complement strand
TGAACCAATTCATGCATTTACACAAGATTAGTCAAGAACGTTTAACGTTCATAAACTTCTCCTATTTGCTACACACAAAAACATGAAAAATAATTCGTCATTATCACATTCATCTAGTATTTATCAAATCATCAACCATATTAGAAGGTCTAACTCATGCTCTTGGATTCCATATCAAAATAGGGAAAACTAGATACTTTCTCCCAACCCCAACAAGCAATCAAACAAGCAATTCATATGCTCAAACTTCTAACACCATTAATGCATTCAACAACCAACATTCAAAGCACAATAAATCCACAATAGCCAAGAATTAAATAGCTCATATATAGTTCTCAAGACATGGGCTTGGAATCCTTAACCAATTTCTCCTAAGACTAAGTTTATCTAATACAAATCATAGTAAGATTCATGGAAAAATTCATAGATAAAGAAAAAAGAGAAGAAATGAAGAAGAAGAAGAAGAGGAACCAAGGTTTTGTTTTTGGAAAGAATTTTCTTCTTGGGGGAAGTTGGAATGAAGATAAGATAAGGGATATTTGTAGTACGAGTTGTGGTCAAGAATAAGTCAAAGGGAGAGCAAGGACCACTGGGCACGCGGGGCACGCGAGATCAGGTACTAGCCAGTCGTTTTGGCTCCGCAAGCTGAATCCCCCTTGTGCTTTGGTGGTGCGGGAGCACAGTAGAGTGGCCAAGCTACGCACCCCATCTTCTTCACCCATCCGGTCAGCCGGCCGATCTTTGCGTCGGTGACCGGTTTTCTTTCTTTAAATTCAAACTTTTCTTCTACCAAATTGTATTGGCCTTCACTTCTAAACACTTATTTTCCTTGGGAATATTCATTCTTTAATACTCTATCATGAACATGATAATAAAAGACCATCCAAAAACACATTAAACTATATAAATAACTCTTAAATCATCATCCAAACTTTCTTACCAACAAAGCATCTATTATTCTCACATAAAAACCTAAACTATTACAAATATGTGTTTCAAGTGAGCTAAAAATATTACATGAGCCCATCACTCATGAGGACACAATTCCATTCAATTCAAAGTAGGTTATGAAACGAAGGAATTAGATATGAAAATTGAAATGGTCATCTAGAGCCCTTATGATGTAAACCTACCTAAATCTAGCAATTTACCAACAAAAAGATAACAAAAGAGATGTTAAATTCTTTGAAAAATGCATACATTTGACGTTTCATCACCTACTTTCTTAATTGTTTATTCCTCTTTCTTGTACATGAAACTTTCTTAAAATATACATATAAGGGACACTAACCTCCACCTTCTCAAAGAATTTTCAGATATGGTCATCATTGGTTGTCACCTTCTGCCTTCCCCTAAGTGCGGCGTGAGATTAACCCTTGCTTTGGGTGTGAGAAGATTCTTGACGGGGTCCTCCACAACCAATTCTTGTTCCTCCAAGTTGGTTCAGTTTTTTCCCACGACCAAGTCATCCTCTTGAAGGATTTCCTTCTCGGGCTCATTCACCTCATTTGCACTTCTAAATTTCAAAGCACTCACATTCCTCACATTGATCTCCGGTTGGGAAGGGAGTTTTTCGGACTCTTTGACTTTAACTCAGCTTACGTAGTTGGCAAGTTGCTCGACTTTAATCTCAAGATTCTTGGTGCTCGAGAATGCCCTATTCCCAAGATCTTCAATCTCTCGCCTCGAACGCTCCACAAAGACATACTGTTTCTTGTCTAATTGAGAGATTTCTTTAAGGATTTCCTCTCAGTCAGACTTGTAGAGTGAGACATTGTTGTTTGAAGGCCCTTCTCCCCTCGGATAGGGTTGAGGTGGAGCTTGTCCGCCTCTGTTGTACCCTTGCATTTAGTTCTCCTCACTCCAACGGAAGTTGGGGTGATCGCAGTACCTCTGGTTGAAGGTGTTTGTGTAGGGATCTTTCCTTTCCCCTCTTTGGTTCCCACGAAACCCTTGTTGTTGCCTCCTACCAAATTGTGGCCAATTTTCACAATTGTTAAAATCCAACGCCTTAACTTCGTCAAAGTCCTCCACCACTTGCGAGCACACATCCGTGTGATGATCAAGATTACAAACACTGCACAATTTTGCTTGTTAGACTCTCATTTTCTTGATTTTTTCATCATGAAGGCAAGAGCTTAATCTTCTAACTTTGGGGATTGAGATGGTTCATCCATGGGCTTCACCCTAGACCTTGTGCCAAATTGCCTTTTTCTGTTTTCCATCTCCTAGAAGAGTGTCCTTGCCTCTCTTGGGCTCTTATTGGCGATCGAACAGTTGTAAGCAGCGTTCACCATACGCATGTCATCATTGCACAATCCTTCAAACAAATAGTAAACCAAGTCTCCCTCCTTGAATGGGTGATACGAAAAACTAGCCAACAATCCCTTGAGCCTTTCCCAATACTCTTAGAGGGACTCATTAGCAAACGGACAGATGTTGGAAAGTTACTTCTTCAACCCTGCAGACTTTGAAGTTGAAAAGTATTTCTCGAGAAATCTAGCTTCGTATCTATCTATGAGGTGATAGAACCGGGCGGTAAATAGTATAACCAATCTTTGCCCAAATCCCTAAGTGAGAAGGGAAATGCCATTAGATTGTACTCTTCCTTGGAAACACCCACTGGCTTCATGTTAGTACAAGGTGGAATTCCGAAGAATGTTTGTTTGATCTTCTCCAACCATCCCATGAAAATTCAAAAACTCTTGAGTTCACACGTCTCCGGTTGTTGGGTATTTTTTTAGCTTCTCACCATAACTTTCTCATTGACCCCTTTTTCAACCCCAACAACCCTCTCTGGATCATTTATTTCCTTTCCACTTCTCAAGGTAATTGATCTTACATTTCACCTTGGGTTTAATTCCGATTGTGAGGGAAGCCTTTTGGAATATCTAGCTTCTAAACGGCTCACAGAAGACGTAATTTGGATAACTTGGATTCACTATCCTTATGTCTCCATTGGGAAAATCCATCAAAGAAATAGTGTAATAGGGGCCTTCCTTTTATGGGTGGTAGGGACAACTTTCTAACAACCTCTTAAACATCTTCCGATATTCATACAAAGTTTCACTTGGCCACTGGGAGACATTGCTAAGATCCTTTTTCAAACCTACAAACTTGGATACCGGAAAGAATTTTTCCAAGAACTTAATCTTCATGTCCATCCATGAGGTTACACTTCGCTGGGAGAGGTATTACAACCAATATTTAGCTGCATTCCTTAGAGACAAAGGAAACACCCTGAGATTATAATTAACCTTTTCAACTCTGGGTGCTTCATATTTGTGCTCATGAGATGGAACTCAGATAAGTTCTTGTTGGCATCTTTATGATTCATTCTGTGAAAATTTGGTAGACAATATATCATTCTAGACTTGAGTTCACAAGTGACATTTTCCTGAAGAAAATGAAAGAGGATGCAAAGCGGTTGGTTTTCTATGTTGGGGGCCATGAGCTCTCTCAAGGTTTTATTTCCATCCTTCATAGTTTGTGTAACTGTTCTGGATGGTGGTTGAGCACCTTGGTTTGCAAAACCTGCTAGTCTCCTTGCTCTTTAGAGGGTACCTAAGAGATCGAGATCATAGTGCAAGGGTTCTCGTCTATTGGTAAGGGACCAAAGCAATACAACCTTATCTAAACTAACAATCACTAAAGCAAACATACTTCAAAAACAAAGAAGTAAAAACACAAAAACACAAAAGAACTACTAACTCTTTAATAAAATACTCGTTTTCCTCGGCAGCAGTACCAAAATTTTGGAGGAATTTTTTGTGCCTTTCAAAGATAATATTTATAGGCCCAAATTATAGCTAACTACTAGATAGTAGCTACTGGTAAGTCAGGATCATCCATGAGGAAAAGGGGGTTTTATAAAATGTTGGACATAGTTAAAAACACAAGAATAAGTCACTCTAAGTGTGTGGTAACAAAGTTGGGGGGATTTTTATTTGGTAAACACTAAGATAACTTTAAACAATTAGATTGATAAACAATTAGAACAAATGATGTAAATACGATAACACCTAGCACGAAAGATGCAACTAAGATGATAACGAGCCTTGGGCGCAATGGGTTTACAATTCTAGTTATCCTTTGATCATCGACTAATTATCCTATTTTTATGAATTAACCACATATTGTGGAGAACCTTTCGACACCTTTCGAGTGTGACCTCTCCTTGGTTATAGTTAGAATGGGCGATCGGCACCTGATCGGCATCATAGAATTCATTGAGAGTAGCAATGAACATTGAGACTCACTACAACTAACAAAATTCCCTACAAGCGAGAAGCATCAAGGTCGCACAATTATGTTTCTCAATGAAGACTACAAGGATCGGTCTTCATGCTAGGCGTCATGAGTGAACTAGTTCAATAATTAGGCAAACTCATTCAAATTTATCCTAAATCTAAGAAATTTTATCAATAAATAATCATAATTATTTGTCACACCCAACTATAACAAAAAATTAACCAATGATAATCATATCGATAAAAAAACCAAGTCTTTTGGGTTTGACCAAATACCTAGTAAACAATCAATTCATAACCATCAACTAGCCAATCATCCTAGTATAAATCATGTATTAATCATACAACAAAGAACAAAAAATAGTTTATAATCAAAGCATAAAATAGGGTAAACCAAATCTGACAAAATCGTACTAGAAATGCTTACCAATTTCTCCCAAGAGTATATTTACCCTAAATTAACTAAACCCATAACAAAGGATTTAAATCCCATGGTAAACAAGCAATAAGTGAAGATAAATAAATGCAAACTAAGGTTGTGAGAGGAGGAAAGTCAGAGTAAGGGATGAGGATAAGATAAGAGGCTATTTTATAGTCTGTCGTCATGAATGGGCCAAAACATAGTCAAAAGTGTAACAGACGTGCATGGGTCACGGGTGGCCGAGAGGCCTAAACAAATACCAACACGTGGCCACGCACTCAACCGCGTGGGCCACACATTTTCTATCCATGGGCTGTTTTCGCCCTTTGTTTTGGCCTGTGGGCAATGCGGCTAGGTGTGTTGCCCATGCACCAGGTTTATTGCACCTGGCTAGTCGGTTGGCTGATCTTCGTTCTTCTAATCCAAATCTCTTCTTCTACCAAATCAGATATTGGCCTTCACTTCTAATATCTTCTCATGAATCTCCATTTTTAACTTAGTAATTCATTAGCATTATCATGAAGGACATTCCAAAAACTCCTTAAACTTAAGAGTTAAGATAGAAATCCTAAATCGTCATTATAACCTTGTTATCAATAAAACAACCACTAACCTTAGAGAAAAAATCCTAATCTGTTACAAAAATGAGTTTTAAATGTGCTAAAAATTATTATAAAGTGAGCACATCATTACCTATGATTCTTTATGTTGGATGTTACTTAACTTGTTCTCTTGATCCCTTAGCTATTTATAGCCTTCCTTAGCCCTACTTTATAGGTAATATCCACCCCGTAGGAAGTTTTTTTTGTGCCTATCGTGGTGGTTATAATGGGCCACGTTCATTCAAATGTTGGATGAGTGAGGCGGGATACAATCAAATTGAATTTGGGATCATTATTCAATATCTTAGTGAAACACTGGATTTATTATATCATGTTTGCTTTTTGTGAAAAAATACCAATGGAAGTGGAGACTTTCTTCAAACAATAAGGGGTTGGGTGAACTCTTCAATCAAATTATATTGAGCATCTTTCCCGTCTCTTCTTAGCAACAAGTGGGCTATTTCTCTGCAAAATTGTGCTCAATATCATAAGTGGCAATTCGGCCACGATCTCTTCATTAGTTGGGGGAAGAATCAGCACGAATTGGATTTTTTCTGGAATGTATAGAGAGAAAATTGGATTTTTTTAGACAATGTGTGGTTGGTAAACAAGGATTGGTTTTTTAGCAAGGTACAAAATTTATCGTCAAATATTCAATATAATTGTACAAAATTGAGTTTCGTTCAAGTAACAAATTTTAGACAATTGAAAGGATCTTCTGATCAATCCAAACACCATTAGGATTCCATTAGTAATGAGGATTCAGAATATCATACATTCATCAATAAAAGAGAGATTCAACAACTAAAAAGAAAGATCGATTCTTTGGGATCCTTCATTTTTTCAACCGGAACGAACAGAGATATTATAAGAACGATTCCCTAAATGTCTTTCTGGCTATTTCTTAATGCCTCAGCTATTCACAAAATGTGAGAAGAGGATGATTAATCATCTGCTTCAGGAACACATTGAAGAATTTCTTGGGAATACTACAAGATATGTTCGTTCTTTTTTTCTCTGATAGATGGTCAGAACTTCATCAGGGTTCGAATCTTGCTGAGAGATTCACTAGAGGTCAAAAATAAATAAATGGTTCATTCTTTTTTCCCTTCCAAGAGATCAGAAAATAAATAAATGCTTAATATCTTCAATATAATTGTGTATTAACAAAATAGCTTCTTGATCCATCCTATTTCATTAGATCCAGGATGTGCTATGGTTCTGAAGGAAGAACTGAATATGGAAGGTTCCAATAAGATTTCATTCTTGAACAAAAATTCATTTTTGGATTTAATTAATCTATTCCATTCCCAGAATAGGGGAGGATACACGTTACACCAAGATTTTGAAACAGAAGTAAGGTTTCAAGAAATGGCAGATATATTCATTCTATCAATAATCGAGCTGCATCTGGTGTATCTTAAGGTATTTTCCTATTCTATTGATTCCTACTGATTGGGTAAAATTTAATTCTTGAATGGGGTATTCAACTCAAAGGATGAATCAAAAAAGAAATATTTATTGGTTCTACCTCCTATTTTTTATGAAGAGGTAAATATTTTTCTTGAAGAATCATTAAACAAATAGGTCCGGGTCTCCTGCGAGAATGATTAGGAAGATTCACAAGTGGTATTTGCTAGAAACAACATAATGGAGTCAGCCGAACAATATAGATTCATCCAATATCTGATTCAAATCCAACATGGTACCTATAGGTACAAAAGAAATGTATTGAACCGGTTCTTTTTAATGAATAGATCCGATCACAACTTCAAATATGGAATTTAAATGGATCAAATAGGAATAGTAAAGGATACTCTGAATCATAGAACAACAATGAAATATAGGATCAACCAACATTTATCAAATTTGAAAAAGAGTCAGAAGAAATGGTTTGATCCTCTTATTTTCATTTCTCAAAACAAGAGATCCATGCTTCGGGATCTTGGTGCATATAGATATAAAGGATCCAATAGGAGTAAGAATTTCTAGGAACATTTGAAACATTTTGTTTCTGGGCAGCAGAGCCATTTTCAAGTAATGTTTGATGAATTACGTATTAATCAATATTTGACTCATTGGCCTGAGGTTATCGACAAAATATATTTGTCTAATCCACTTTTTTTCCAGGTTTATTTTCTTTTTGTCTAACTCACTTTTTTCAATCAATAGGTCTTCAAATTGTTCATTTGAAAAAATGGAAACCCTTCTTATTGGATGGTCATGATAGTTCCCAAAAATAAAAATAAGAATTATCGATGGAGGAACAATATCACCATTTTGGTTCAATAAGATACCAAATTGGCTTAGTTCCCCATTCCATACAAGAAATAATCGCAGGAAATCCTGTGATAACACGGATTCCTATTTATCAATGATATTTCACGATCAAGAATATTGGCTGAATCCCGCGAAACCATTTCATAGAAGTTCATTGATATCTTCATTTAAGAAGCAAGTTGACTTGAATAATCCACGTCACTTTTGTTTCTATTGTAAGACAAGATTCTCCTTTTCTTTGGAATTAATTTGGAAAAGGCCGGATCAATAATTATGATATTACGTATGGACAATTCCTAAACATCTTGTTCATTCGTAAAAAACATTGGTCGTCGGTAAAAAAACATATTTTTTAGGGAGGAGATACTGTTTCATCAATCAAGTCACATAAATCTAACATATTCATACCTAATTATTTTCAACAAAGTGGTAACAAAAAGTACAACTTCTACAAATATTTCCATTTGCTAAGTCGATCTAAAACATTCTTTTGTAAAGTCATTTACTCAATCGCAGACATTTTTGGAGCACCTCTAACAAAGCAACAATCGTAAATTTAGAAAGAAATTATCGTCAACCTGTGTCAGATATGAATCTATCTGATTTAGAAGGTGAGAACTTGCATCAATATCGTAATTTCAATTCAAACATGGGTTTGATTCACACTCCATGTTCTGAAAAGAGGAAAAATGGAGTCTTTTTCTAAAGACATGCGTCAAGAAAGGGCAATTGTATAAAACTTTTCAACTAGATCGAGCTCTCTGAAAATGGAATCTATTCCAAGCATACCTACCATGGTTCCTTACTTCGACAAGGTATGAATATCTAAATTGGATATTTTTAGAGACTTTTTTAGATCTATTGTCGATACTAAGTGGCAATCAAAAATGGGTATCCATTTTTCATGATATTATGCATTGATTGGGTATATTGTGGTGAATTATTCATAAAAATTGTATCTTCCACAACAGACTCTGATAAGAGATATTTTGAGTAAGTGTTTACATAATCTTCTTCGGTCTGAAGATAGGATTCATCAAAATAATGAGTCACCATTGATATCCACATATCTGAGATTGCCAAATGTTTGGGAGTTCCTCTATTCAACCTTTTTCCTTCTACTTGTTGCTGGATACCTTGTTCTTACACATCTCGTCTTTGTTTCCCGGGTCTTTAAAGAGTTACAAAAGAGTTCGAAAGGGTCAAATCTTTGATGATTCCATCATCCACAATGGAGATGTGAAAAATTCTAGACAGGTATCCTATATCTGAACCAAATTCTTTTTAGTTGCTATAGAACAATTAGGAGATTTTCTAGAAGAAATAGAGGGTTCTGCTTCTAGTGGCAACCTGTTTGGTCCCACTTATTGGCTCAAATTGATACAATTTGAGAAAAAATATTTGAGTATCAATCTCATCGATATCATCGATCTCACACGAAATCCTGTCAATCGAATCACTTTTTTGAGAAATACGAGAGATCTAAGCCATATAAGTCAAGAGATCCATTATTGATAAGAAAAGGAAAAAATGTGAGCGGGAATTAGATTGATGACAAGATAGAATCTCGGGTTGCGTACATTAATTCAATTGGTATTGAAGAAATAGAATTATTGGTTTAGTTCTCCACCGTAACAATAGAAAAAAGGGATTAATCATTGAGTCGGACTCATAGTGATCATTTATCAAAGAATGACTCTGGTTATCAAATGATTGAACAACATGTTCCAACAATTCATCATGGAAGAGGGGAGCCAGGATCACTAACTAATACTAATCTAATAGAATCGAATACTAATATAATAGAACAGAAAAGGGTTGCCTTTTTTGTATAATTTTCCCGGGTCATTGCTACCGCGGTCTTTATGCAATCGATCATCGGATTAGATAGATATCCCTTCAACAAAACATAGGTCATCGAAAGGATCTCATAGACCCACCAAAGTATGAAAAATGGGATACTTTAGAAAATGGGTTCCTATTCAAAGAGTGCATAACCGCATGGGTAAGCTCACACTAACCCATCACTTTGGGATTTAATTCAATATTTTCCTTGGGAAGTATTGGGGAGGAATTGGAATGGAAAAAAATTGATTCATACAGAAGAAAAGGTTCTCTATTGATTAAAACACCATACCCATCCCATCGGGATAGAGGAAGAGGAAAAACCAAAGATTTTACATTTTACATAGTCCTTTTAATTGAAAAATTAATTGAATTTATTTTGTAACCTTTGTTCAATGAGAAATGGATCAAATTCTTCAGGATGAAACCAATGGGACTTAAAGAATGATAAAAAAAATAAAAGAAAAATAGGAAGTAAAAATAAGTAGAAGAACCTAGATTCTGAATAACTAAATTCAAATTTGAAAAGGATCTTTCAGGTTCTCAAAGAATGGGGGAAAAGATATCTTGTTCTTATTCTTATTATAGTGATCGTATTCTTATTACAATGATTGGATCAGTATATGCTTGTCAAAGATAATAATATTCTCCTTTGAGAAGAATAAAAAATGGAAAGTGGTCAATTGGAACACAAATACGTGACTAAATTGATCCTAGTTACTCTTCGAGGTAGAGTGGAAGAAGGGAGGGGATTCTCGGATATGGAAAAGGATCCAATGAATTTAATATAATCGAAATGGAAATGTCACGTACGGTTCTGTAAAGTGGCAATAAGGGTGGCTTATCTGTCAACTTTTCCACTATCACCCAAAAAACCCAAACAATACCTTACCTAAAGTTTCCAGAGAACGATTAACCTATGGATTTAAAATCACTACTTATATACTCAGTATTTTCAGGAATTTACAAGAACATTTTGTAGTCTTAGTAAGAGGGGGAAAGGTTAAGGAAGGATTTACCGGGTGTGAGATATGACATTGTTCAAGGAACCCTAGATGTTGTCAAAGTAAAATATCATCAATAAGCGCATTCTAGTGCATTGTGGATTGTTATCCAACACTTGTATCGTTTGATGATGCTGTATGAATTACTAAAACATGTGAATTTTGTGGAACAAGCGGAAGTGAGAATGTAGGCTTGAGTAACGCAAACATTGGTGAGTATCCAATGCCCCCAAAAAACTAAGGGTTCCTCCCTGAGTTTTATCCAACGAGGGTGAGTTAGGTCCTAAGATCAGGCTAAAAGCCGTAGTCGATGGACAATAGGTGAATATTCATCTACTACCTTTTGTTGGTCCCGAGAGACGGGGGAGGCTAGGTTAGCCAAAAGATGGTTATTGGTTCAAGAATGTAAGTTTCCCCTCTTACTCCCAGGAAAATTTGTATTTGTTCAAAATCTAGGCATAGAGGTGTCTCATTACAAAGGGGGTAGCAGTGACCAAGCCCAAGAAATTTTTTGCCAAAAACACATATCTTTGCAAAGTCATAAGACCATGTATAGGGGCTGACGCCTGCCTAACGCAAGGAGGTCAAGGGATTTAGTGACCTGGTGACAGAGAAACTGACAACCGAAGCCCTTGTGAATGGCGGCCATAGCTATAATGGTCCTATGGTAGAAAATTCCTTATCGGGTAAGTTCTAACAGACACGAAAAGCGTAAGAATCTGGGCACTGTCTCAGAGAGAGGCTCGGTCAAATGAGATGCTGTGAAAATGTGGCCTACCTACATCTGGACAGAAAAACCTTATGAAGCTTCATTGTTCACTGGGATTGGATTTGGGCCTTTCCTGCGCATCTTAGGTGGGAGGAAAATAATTCCTTCTTTTGGGTGGGCCTCAAGCCACAAGTGAGATACCACTCTGGAAGAGCTAGAATTCTAACCTTGTGTCAGAACCTACGGCCCAAGTGACATTCTCATGTAGACAGTTTCTATGGGACATCGGCCTCCCAAAAGGTAAGGGAGACGTGCAGCGTTTTCCTCGGCCTGGACGAAGATTGGTCCTTGAGTACAAAGGAAGAAGGGAACTTGAATGCAAAACCCATCCATCGAGCAAGGATGAGAGTTGTCCTTAGTGATCTGACGGTCCAAGGTGGAAGGGCCGTCGCTTAACGAATAAAAGTTACTCTAGGGATAATAGGTTGATCTTCGCCAAGAATTCACATCGACGGGAAGGTTTGGCATCTCGGTGTGGACTCTTTGCCACCTAGGGATGTAGTATGTTCCAAGGGTTGGGCTGTTCACCCATTAAAGAGGTACGGGTTCAGAATGTCGTGAGACAGTTTGGTCCATATCCGGTGTGGGCATTAAAGTATTGAGAGAACCTTTCCCTCGTACAAAAGAACCGGGAATGATGCACGTCCAGTGTACTAGTGATCATGCCTACGGTAAATTCTGGCTAGCCAAGAGTGGAGCGGATAACTGCTAAATGCATCTAAGTAGTAACCTACCCCCAAGATGAGTGCTCTCCTATTTTAACTTCTCCCGAGCCTTCGATAGCATAGCCGAGACAGAGACAAGTTCTCTGCCCCTACTTGGATGGATCAACAGATGTTTTGAGAATTCAAGAGAATTCATGGCGAGATGAGATATTAATCATTATGATAGGTGTCAAGTGGAAGTGCAGTGATGTATGCAGCTAAGACATCCTAACAAACTGGTAGACTTGAACCTTGTTCCTACATGACATGATCAATTTTATCAGAAACTCATCATCTATTTTCATTGATCATTGTTC
Source organism: Rubia occidens (assembly GCA_032360425.1). Lineage (NCBI taxonomy): Eukaryota > Viridiplantae > Streptophyta > Magnoliopsida > Gentianales > Rubiaceae > Rubia > Rubia occidens. The sequence continues at coordinate 16,027 of JAUOBV010458129.1, read as the reverse complement.
AAATCCTTGACAACATGAAGAAAGCCAAAAGCTCTGTCCCCTCTGTATTTAAGGGATGGAAGGGTAGAGGCCTTTGGTATCCCCTACAGCCAAAATTGAGACCTCATAATTACTACCCAATATAATTTTCTCTCTTGCCTTTCTTCGTTCATGGTTCGAGATTTTGGTTTCCTAGGCATAGAGGAACCACACCAAACTTGGTGGTTAAACTCTACTGCGGTGACGATACTATTTGAAAGGTCCTGCGAATAAATAGCTTGATGCCAGGATGATAAAAAGCTTAAGAACTCTTATTCATATTACTTTCTAAATATATGAAAAATAAAAGGGTCATCTTATTCAAAACCCTAATTATAATATCCCTTCTCTCACACTTCACACCTCGAACGCACCATTTTTATAGAGTTATAGAGATAAACACGCTTTAACATCTTACTAACGCAAAATAGCTGGATAGAGGAAATGATCCTTTTATTGGGATACTACCACAAATAGATCCAGTGGAGATGTGGTGAGGCCTGTAGCTCAGAGGATTAGGAAAGTAGCTACGAACCACAGTGTCGGGGATCCGAATACCTCCTCCCCCACAACCGACCCAGAGGAGAAGTACATTTCCCTCTGGGGGTCAAATGATGAGGATAGCTGACTTAAAGTTAAAATTTATGGAACTTGGGTGTCGATCTTTTATCGAAATGGAATGAATTTTCTTTTGATATAGTGAACGTTGCAATCATTACACATAGTATGCTCCGGTGCCATCAACGTTTTTTCTGTTTTACATTCCGTGAATATTCCTCAGCCAGGCTTTCGCGAAATAGCAGAGAAAGTACATGTCTAAGTAGTATAACAAAAAAATCCTTCCTCGTCATTAATATCTCGAGGGAATCATGACCCCTCGGGAAAATTAATGACTTCATAAAAAATGCAGTGCTAGTACTAGTACATTTGAGAATTCCTTTAGGATAGTTGTAAATATCCTCGGGGCTATGGAACAAAGGCGGACCTACATAGAGGGATTGACGGTGATTTAAAAATCTCACAAAATGTGATACGAGCAGATAAAATGGAAATACAGGGAACAACTTACCTAAGCAGCCCTATTTCTCTAATTTTGAATTAATTTAAAGAATTCAGAATGAATCAAATCTCCCCGGGTAGGTTTCGAACCTACGACTAATCGGTTACCAGCCGACTGCTCTACCGCTGAGCTACTTAGGAATAGTGGTAGATTATATGTCATAGAGTCCAACTCCTTTTCTCAACCCATGGAAAATATGAGCGAGAAGCTTCCTTCATAACCCCCATAACTTCTTTGGAGTAGCTTCCTTCAATGCTTCATTTTAGTGGTAACCTCAGAGTGGTGCTATTTCATTATGTTCCACCCATATCCCTATTCCATTCATTTAATATCCCTTTGGTGTCATTGACATAAGAGGTGTCGGTTCTAGTCTATATTCTATATATGTATATGGAAAGTGAAGAAATCATCATATAATAATCCTGAAATTGTAATAGAAAATAAAAAAGGGAGGTTTTTTATGGTTTTTTAATCTTTTCTACTAGGTAATTTAGTATCTTTATGCATGAGGATAATCAATTCAGTCGTTGTGGTCGGACTCTATTATGGAGTTTTGACCACATTCTCCATAGAGCCCTCTTATATCATCCTTCTCCGCACTCAGGTTATGGATGAAGGAACCGAGACGAAAGTATTAGCAACACCTAATTTTACTAAGTGACAGCTCATGATGATCATATCGATATATTATGCGTCTCTACATCTATCATTGGGTAGACCTCATACAATAACTATCCTAGCTCTACCATATCTTTTGTTTCATTTATTCTGGAACAAACACAAACACTTTTTTTTTATTATGGAATTAATAATATTCCTTGGAATAATTACTAGTTAAAAATTTCTTTTAATGTCAAAACTACTAATTGCTTTTTTAATGGCAATTGGAATAATATTAACTCCTATTTATTCAATAGCTATGTCACAATAAATTTTCTATGGATTCAAGTTCTTTAATATTCAAAAATTTCTTTTGTTGATTCTGGACCGCACCCAATATTTCTTTCAATTTCTCTCTTTTTACCCATACAAGGTATTGGTATGTGCCCTGCTTTATTTTTTCCATTATCAGTTGACAAAGTCGAAGATATTCTATCTAATTCTTTCATATAAAAAAATTCATAACTAAAAAAAAAGACCTATGATTTATAAATTGTTAATTTTGTAATTGAAACGTTCTAGAATGAAAAAAGAAAGCTTTTCTCATCAATTTGTAAGTAAAATTTTAATTTAATCCCCTATGGGCCATAAACACGAACCGTGTGAATCAAATATTTTATTTGATTCACACGTGGTTCAACTAAAGTTTTTACTGTGTGTGTATATATATATAAAGTAGACTCAGTTAGATTCACAAGATTCCTTTCTTGAATTCAGTTTGATTTTACCGTAAATGAACAATTACTATGCAGCCCTATTCCTAATAAATTGACCTTGAATTCAAACTATAAGAAAGCCTATAAAGGCTACAATTGCTGAGTGGGAACCCTGCAACTTTCTAGTTGTTTGGATATGTAAATAAATCGCGAATATGGTCCAAGTAATAAATGCCAAAGTTTCTTTTGGGTCTCAATTCCAATATGATCCCCACGCTTTGTTAGCCCACACTACTTTTAAAATAATAGCTACGGTTAAAAATAGAAACCCTAGACTAATAACCCGGTAACTCCAAAAACCTAATTTTTTAATCAATTGATACCTGTAATAATTCTTAGTAGGAAATAAAGGAGTATTTGACAAAATAAATTAGCTCTTTCATTTATGTATTTGATTTCACCAATGAAAAATTATTCAGTTACTAATAACAAAGATTACTTTGAGAAATTTTTTTCTGTTTTTCTCAATGTAATAACTAGGAGTGCTATTGAAAATAAAGATTCGTATTAAAGAGACGCATAGCCCACTATCATCATACTTACGTGCATTTTTAACCGTTCAGATTGAAGAGAGGTACTAACATTGAAGACTATTCTATTTAGTTAAAAGACTAGAAGTAACAAATCCTTGGGTCAACAGAACACTTGAACCGGTTATTGTGCTTAAATAATTTTTTAAAACGGAACTATATGAATAAGGGAAAAACTCCACGAAAGAAAGATTAATGATTCTGATAAATTTTTTAGTGGAAATGTCCGAATAAATCCAACGCATATCCAATAATCCTGTTAGATAAAAAAAAGTAACAATCATCCCCTTTTCGGATGAATCATATAATTGTTTGATTTCATCATCTAAACAAATTATAATTCTAATTGAAATTGAAATGATTAAAAATTCACAAACCATTCCGATTGGGGGTCATAAATTTTTTTAATATATTATTGAATTTATTTGTGATATCAGCTTTACAAGAAACAAGAACATTTACCTCAAATCTACAGGACCTTTATCTCGATTTTCAGTCCTCGAAGAACCGAGGTAAATACAGCCGGAGTAAAAGGTATAATTTTAACCTCGATTCTGAACCGAGGTAAAAGAACCTTTTACCTCAGTTTTTAACCAACGTCGGTAGTGTCTGTGACCAATGTCAGCCAAGGTAGTAGGCAGACCATTGTGGGCCAAACCTTCGACATTGGTGAAACTGATGTTGGTATCCACAGGAAAGCAACGTCAGCAATAGCATGAAGTCATATAATGGGTGAGAAAATGGAACAACATCATCGAAGTTGACATCTTTGAAGTCGACATCAGTCCTATAGCAAAAGTTAGCCGATGCATTTAACGCATTTATTACCATCTTTTGTTTGGTTGATTGCTAGTTTTAATTAGGTTTGCACGACAAAGGGTTTAGACTACCATTTTTTGTTTTTCTTGTCTAAATCCAGAGTTTTGTAAACTTAATTAGAACAAATAGACATTTTGTATTAAAGGGAACCTATACCTTCCCTTTTGATCTCCTCATTAGGTGGCTGGTGAATACTTCTTGTTGTTATCTTTTACAGAAGGTCACTCGCGAGGGTGGTAGTAGATTTGAAGGTTACTCATAAGGGTGGTAGAATATTTAAAGGCCACGAACCTTAACTAATAGTAGTATATGATTTGGGAACAAGAAAGGCAGATTCGGAATTCACAAAGGCCAAGTCCAAAGCGGAAGAATTTTTGTTCGGGAGTTGCACGAAGTTTGAGGAAATATCCAAGAAGAATTATCACTTTAATATTACACCATTGGATTCATCTTCTTGAGCGCTATCAAAATAACTACTAGAACTCTCAAATCGGACTAACGGTTCATCGTGGCGGAGCAAAGAATTTTGACAACCGAAACAGCAGTGGCCAGCACGGACTACACTAACTTGGCATGAACCAGAAGTTAGCATGGCTCTTATAAACTAGTACGGACCGTGCCTGGAAGCCGTGGCATGGCACATGTCAATCGGCATGGGCTGTGCCAGATCATGGTATGGGGGGTACCCTGTTTTGGCTTGCACCACCATTCCAAGTCACTTTTCACTCCAAAAATCGGATGAGTGCCACACTGTTTCAAGTCACAAATGCCAAGACCAGCCCACAGAATGCGAATAATGATGCAGGGCACACCATGTTGCTGAGCAAAAGTAGCACCAGCCGATGGGGCAAGCCAAAAGATGTATGGCGCGGATCAAAAGGAGCAAAAGGAAAAACCCTACCGAAATTCCAAGCCAGATGACATGGGAAGTGCCAAAACAAGTAAGATGGCTAATGCTAGACCCAATGGAAATTTCGGTTAAACCAACGTCGGTTTAGTGTCGATCTTTGCTTCGTTATCTGCGAACCTTATACGACACCGTTTCTGTGGGGAAAAATATAATTTGGAAAGTGTCGCAACAAACTCGTTGTTAAGATTGCAAGAGTGTTGAAACTCGACTACAATCTTCCTGAAAATAACCTTGTTCACTCACAGCTTATATATGACGTCGGTTTTAAAGATACTGGTCTTATTCCCACATAGAATTCGAGCAGATAATTCCAAATGACCCATGTAAACTTATGAGTATCCTCTATAATATACTACAGACCATGTATGAGTGCTAATTAAAATTTATGGATGGAATTTTATTACATTTTTATTTCATAAAGAACATGACAAATGAAATTTCATTTGATTCTATTTGGTGGAAGTTATCGTTCTCATAACGCTGATAGTAAGGTTTTGAACACAATGCTAAGAAGAATGATGGATGATTACCCTGGTTTGCACCTTTATTAGACAGTATAATATACGGTTCATGTGTAGAATTAATAAGTGTGCGAGAATGCAATGAAGTTGGAGTCATAGCATAATTTTTGAAAAGTTTCGTCACACACTGTCAGAGTAGATTGTGGTCCCATTCCAATGACCATAGATCAGAACATCATGCTCGTTACATGGTGAATTAAATAAGGGTATCTCCAGTATTGCATTTCAACTTCTTCCACTTTGTTGGAGGGACATAAGTGAAAATTTTGAAAAGTAAACCGGCACCCCCAAATTTGATTCCAATCTTCATTTACGGGACCTTTGCAATCCCCATTCAAACTAATTAATGATCTTCGATAATGATAAAGTAACTGGCATGGTCCCACTGAGAGTTTCACAAAATCTTCCGATTAGCCATTGCATACTAGTAAGTAGTCATGCCTAATTAACTTTAGGCCCTGTATTAGGACTTTGAAAAATGATGGTTAAATTTTTCATATCTTTTGAATTTATTTTTATAAAAAAACCTGCAAGTTGTAATTTTGTCTGATTCTGTGTGGTGGAATTTATCTTCGAAATTAATAATGCTCATAGTTAGGTTATTAATGGAATACTAATAAAAACGATGGAAGAATACCCTGGTAACCTTGATGCATAAGTCAGAACAACATGATTGTGAAAATTTGATTTTGATTATCGGTTATCTTCATTTTTACATTTGTCCCCACCATCTAGTAGGGACCTAATTGTAAAAATAGAAAAGCTCACCGTTTGTGTTGAAATCGATTCTAATCGAAACGGACGTTAATGATGTTCATGCATATTTACAATATGAATTACTAATTTCTAATTAACTGTTTAACATTATTAAAGTCATTTATGCTCATTTTGGTCAAACACGGGCACAATTTATATGCTAGTGGGATGAATTGTGGTGGTCCAATTTATCCACGGGTGACGTCGGTAATATGTCAATCAAATATCATAAAACACAATTTACATGCACGTCACTCATGCAGTTGGTAAGACAGAGGCCTATTTGATATGCCAACAGGCTGAAATGGCGACGCCTATAGTAAGACAAGCCGACATCGCTGAGCCATCGGTCTCATGTCGATCAACATTACAGATAAGCAGCATCGCATTGGGACAGAATTCACAATGCTGCATAACGACTATATATACATCACTTTAAACATTCAACTTTCCCTCGAATTTCAACAGTCCTACCCATCCTCTCAAAGGTATGTTTCAACATGTGGTTTTTTTAATTTTTCCTTTTAATTTACGATTGAAATTGTTATGCATATGGTGTGTGAATGTGTTATTTGCTTCAAGTAAGGATGTTTCTGGGTTGTTAGAATTTCAGTTGTATATCTTCCCCCCATTGTATGTTTATGAGCTTTTTTTTGCCAGTTTTCTGTTGTTTCCAGAGTGTCCTCATTTCATGAATGTGACATCGCCAGTCTATCGATCCTATTTTGGTTATAGCAACCAGTGTGCGATGTCGCTTATTCATATTTTTTGCAATTTACCTAGCATGTGACATCGCATACTTATCGGTTGACCATTCAATTTTACCAACCTATGTTTGACTCCACTTGGTTATGTTGCATTTATATATTAATTGATTAAAAAATTACTTGAATTTATTTGTAACAAATCATTAAAATATAAATTTAAGGTATCATGTCTAATAGTGCTAGTTCACAATGTTCCCCGATTGTGGTGAGCGATCTTATCTGTACATTAAAAATGTGTTTCCTTATATTACAAATATTATAATTTAATTTATAAGTATTTTTTGACCAATGCATATCTGTTGCGATTCAGATAATGACCGTTCATGAACAATATTTGGCAACATCATTCCGCATTTTGTGTACACCCTAACACAGACGAACTTCGGGCAAGTTGTCATCCTGGTAAATAATCCATGTCACACACTAATTTTATTTTCAAAAATATTTTTCTATACTTTACTTTCATATTAACTGAAGTTGATTTTTGGTTTATAATTCAGTACGTTTCTAGCCAGATTGTGGAGCTCCTACCACCGTAAAAGTTGCCTGATGTGCTCAAGTTCAACGGAAGGGGGTACCACATGAATTACTCGAGGAACAGGTGGATGAAGACCCTGGCGCCAAAGGATTTTTAGCAGTTTCTTATTACTGAGGAACTCAGGACTGTGGACACACCCTACTTCGAGCTAATCAATGGTGTTGACCCCATAGTTATTAATGTTGAAATTCTTCCCTATTGATATTACGTGGTATTCTGCCTAAACTATGATGAGAACATTTATATTAAATTTGTTAATTCATATTTGGTCCAACATTTATATTTTTGTATTTTCATATTTGATCTTTAATTTATAATATTTTTTCTATCTATGTTATTTTAATGTTATTCAATCCTTAATATTTAATGTAGCATACGCACAAAGTTTGAATAGTAGTATCAGTACCAAAACTAGAAAAAATTATTGGGTATTGTTTCAATCAATATGAAACCAGCAAATTGTTATTGCAAAATTTGTTTTTAATTAAACTTGAATTGTTGACCGGCTACTTGTGGGCTGAAATTGTTAGGCCCACCAAAGTCTGCGACATCAGTAAGTGGTCGACTCCATGTTGACTGATCCGACTTTGGTGTGAAATCATAAACATCGAGGCAGACAGCACAACGGTTCAAAACGATGTCATTTCGAAAAAGGTATAAAGAGGAGGACCTTGACAATCGGTTTAACTATCTATTTTCCCACAAATTCCAACAGTCTCCATAACTTGGTCGATGTGATTATAGTGCGACGATGCATAATCTTATTTCCAATAGCTTATTCTTCAGTTTATGAAGTCGCACTATTATCGTGTGACCTTCGGTATGACCAAAATGTCACAAGCATCGTAATATGATATCTAAGTCTACAATTATTATACATATGCAACTTCGGTCTTCTGTCAGCCATGTCTTCGGCTTTAGCGACCAGTATGAGAAATCGAAGGTACATGTCGGCCATCTCACTACTTTGGGCTGACATGCACCTGCGATGGTATTGCTGCCATCACTCCACAACGTCGGAGCAACCCAGAGGTTGTTTTCTTCGACACTGACCATCATACGTTGGCTCTTGATAGCCCACATTTCCACTGCATTCTCAAGCAGCAAAACCTTGGGGAAAATCTTACTTTGGTAAGCTTTTTTTAAAAATATTATTTGTTGGCAATTGCATATCGATAATAATAACTAAAGCAGTAAGTTTTTGGCCACGTGACATCTCCAAACTTTGTCATATCAGCTTGTCACATCACCTTTTTATAATAATAATTTTTTAAAACTAATTTTTGAAAGTTTTATTTGATGCAGTTAATGTTTTGTACTATTCTACGCTTTAATCGAAGAGTCTGGGTGACTTCCTTCTCCCCCGCCTTTCTTCATCTTATTCATTTTAAACAGAAAAATTGAATCTTTTCAAATGAAGAAAGATAGGGTTTCACCGGGCTCCATCACTTTTTTATTGAATCTAAAATATCTTCTCTCATATTAGTTAACTGAATCTAAGCTCTAATACTCCATTGAAGAAGTTATTGAATACAGGAAGATGTTTGTATCTCTAACAACATGCACTTACTTTCCCTGAATCTAAGAACACTGCATTATTTAAACTAAAGAATTCAGTTTAAATATCCGATTATTAAACTTTTAGAATATATATTATTTAAAATTTATTTATTTTCTATCTTTTTTAAATAAATCTTGAATATTTTCTCTCAGGTCAGTTAAATGAATATAAACTCTAACATTCCATTAAAGAAGTTATAGATTACAGGAATGGATAAAAATTTCAAGTCTCTAAATGGATAAAAGTGCCTTATATTTTTTTCTTGAGTCTCTGAATGGATAAAAATTTGTTGCTGACAGGCTCTAAATGACAAGCAGAATGAAGACATAACTTTTACCTCAATGAATTGGCCAGGAGAAAATGAGACCTTGAAGAAAACCTGAGGTTGATTAATGAGTTAAAGGTAGATTCTTTTTCTAATTTCTGAAAAGAAATTCTATTGGACTTAGTTTGAACTACCAGTTTTTGTTTCTCTGATTGCCTGTCAGATGGTACAAAAATTAATCGCTAAACCCGGTGTTCAGGCTAATGTCAATTCATATTGATACACCTTGGCCTGTATTCATGATTAATAAAGATGTTAATGATAGAGCACTCAACATTGCAAATGCATGTTTCTGTAAGTTCAAATTGTTTTCATGTGTTATCTATTATTCTGCTAACTAGCATACAGTATAGAGTTTTAAGTTTCATCTCCTCCTTTGTAATGGGATATTATGGTGCTTTATTGTGTCAATATGTTCTTTAGATTGCAGAAGATGAAAGATGTATCTTCATGTCATCTATGATAGGATTATTGGGAGAATATCGCATTTGGCCTCGGGTTACAAATTATTTTGCTCTTACAAACAGCATAAAGGTTAGCATCCAATAATCTATATTACTCTATGCTATTACGATGCACAGATTTATTTCATAATTTAACTAATTCTTATGAATAAGAGCTATCTTCTTTATTTATTTATAAGAGATATCCTTTTATACGTTATCCCATTTTCTGTACTTTCTAATCTTTTTTCATTTTCTGAATGGATAAAATTTGTTGTTGACATGCTCTGGATGACATGCAGAATGAAGCCATAATTTCTTCCTCAAATGAATTGGCCAGTAGAAAATGAGACCTTGAAAAAAACCTGAGGTTGATTAATGAGTTAAAGGTAGATTCTTTTACTTTTTTCCAATTTCTAAAAAGAAATTTAATGGTACTTAGCTTGAAATACGAAGTGGCGTTTCTCTGGTCTCCTCTCAGTAGTAAGGTGCAAATATTAATCACAAAACCTAGTTTTCAAGATTGATCACTCATGAAACGAAATCCTTGGCATAAAAAGGTTGATTTTTTATACCATATTTTGGGCAAGCATCCAAAGTTATCAGGTTTAATTCTAGGGATCAGGGTATTGAATCTGTTATCAGAGACAAAGGAGATTATTGATCTTCCAATCTAGCACCATGAGTTATTTAAGAGTTTTGGAATAGGTCAACCCAAGGGAGTTCTGCTTCATGGCCCACCAGGAACTGGGGTATGCATTATGGTATACATGTCATTTCATCTCTCTAGAGACGCACCTAGTAGCATCTGATAAAATAACCTTAGATTACGTATCTGAGTTATATTTTATAGTATGCTTCTTATTAATATTGTTTACTTGAAGGTTCTCGCGGAAGGAAAGAGAATATTTGAGTCACGAAAGGCTGCAAAGGTATTCTAGAATTATCTATTGGATATTTGGATATGTCTGATATGAACATCTGTATAAATTGATAGAATTATCTTTTTATGTTGTCGATGATTAAGCTTTTTATGCTTTAGGGTCCTGATGATTTGGAACTTCCACCGATGTCGGATGTTGGTCAAGATGGTGATGATAAAGATGTTGTTGTTGTACATTCTACCTCACCAACTCCAAATTATCACTTGATGTCTGATAATATTCCACCTTCAGTTTCCGAAATAGCTTCAACATTGACTTCTCTTCGCAATGTGGGTTTAAGATGCTTAGTTTTGTAGTATTTTTTTGTTGTAGCTTTCTTCTTTAAGTTCTTTAACCTATAGTTTCTTTTGTATGTTGTGTAGGGTAAATACCTTATCATGATGTAGAGGATTTGGAAATGTTGCTTGAGGATTACTTCATGCAGTTGGATGACACTCGAAACCAAATTCGTTCTGTGAGTAATTTGATCTTGAATGTAGTTTCATCAATAGGACTACACTTTCATTTTCCTTTTAGGTGTAACTTCTTAGCAACGTTGCTGTACTTTAATTTTTTCCTGAAATTCTGTGTTGGTAGTGTACTGCTGAACTGCGTTCAATAACATATTGCCGTTTAATTGCACATTATCAGCATTCATTGAAAAAAATTCCTCACATTGATGAACATTATGATTTAGGTTCCTTATAAAAGAAGATTTTCCCTAGAGCATTATGTATGCATATCTATTTTCTGTACTGTCATGATTTAAAAATAATAAAATTAAACCACCCGAGAGGGTGTAGGGTATTTTATTATATTGGCTGCCCGAACCATTCATAAACTTATTGAATTGTACAAAAATATAGTCTGAATGATACAAGGAAAAAAGAAGATAAGTGTATATTGAGAAGTTTAAACTTAGGTTTTTTTTAACTACTCAATAATATATCACTTAGTGTTATTTACATTAAGGTAATCTGAGAATTGTATATTCCACAAAAGGCCAGCCTGAAGTCCCCAAACATGAGTAACCAATCATGCAAAAGGTAAATTTGCAGTAGCCAAGCATGATAGATGAAATAGCTTTATATTGATTATATCTTTTCCATAGATAGTTGTTTGTAGCAAAGTGAAGAAGACATTGAGCTCCTGTTTGGGTTTGTGGTTAACCTTTTTTACCACTAATAGATCACAAACTCCATGGACAGGTTCCAGCTCAGGTTCTGATTCCTGCAAAATAAGCAAGGTATAATTAGTAGATTTCATTCCATCTTAAGCATTTGAATCAAACCTGACTCATGGTATTCCTATTTTATCAAGGAATAGTGATCTTTTAGTTTGTATATCCAAAAGGTTTGAGAAGTGGAAATCAGTTGTTTCTGAACCAACCAGACCAATGCCTTTTTTGGTAATTTATCTGTTGGTTTATTTCCTTATGAATATGGGTCTGTGCTTAATTTTTTGTGGATATGTCTTTGTGAAACCAAATTGATTATGGCACTGATTTGCTCCTGATATGTGATGCTTAAAGTATTCAGCATTGAAAGTACTGTGATGCTTACTTTTTTGTGATGCTTAATTTTTATGATCTGTGTCAGTACTGTAAAGTACAGTGATGGTTAATGATATGTGATGTTTAATTTTTTTTTCTTAAATTATACACTAGACTAAGTAATAGAATAATAAATTTTGGACATGGAATAATGAATATTGGACATGCTAGCATGCAATTATCCATTGCAGGCTTCAAGAAAGGTCAGCTGAAGATACTTTCCCACTCCTTCATTATGTCCCTTGGAGGTACGGACTTTGACTAGGTTCTATTTCAGCACTTGGCTGCAAAATTCAATGAAGAGCTCATTGACATTCATGTATTCCAAATGCCAGCGCTCTCAGGCTTCGTGCTGGTTTTGAAAAGTTGAAGAGGATACTTAGTGCTGACAATATTCATTCTGTTGATGTATTGGTTCAGGTTCTAGAGTCCCTACAATGATTAAGATCTTGTCGAAGTTCTTTGGGAAAGAGCCTCGACGTACCATGAATGCAAGTAGTGTGTGGCTAAAGGAAACACTGCAATTATTAAGATTTTATCAGAGTTCTTTGGGTTGGTAATTTATTGAGTCATTGTTTTTTTCCTCTGCTGGAAAGTAATGCACTTGTTTCATAGATTGAGAAATTATTTTTTGTGATTCTTGGCTGCATAAATGGAACAACGGCCTCTTTATTTCCTTTTTATTGAAAATGGGAGAACAAAAGGCAGCTATGGTAGCTTTAAATTCAAATTTGATGATTTACAACTGCATTGATGGGTTACTGTATGCTATATATATGCCGGTTAAATTCAATTCTATTTTGCAGCTTTTATTGTAAATTTCTCATCCTCTACACAATGATGTATACCTTATCAGCTTAAACTCGATGGAGTATAATGCTCCAGATAGGCTGATACTATATATTATAGACAAGTAGGAATTAAGCAAGCATTTGCATCCTTTTTCCACACAATCTGCAATCAGGAAAAAGTTCTATGAGATAACAACCAAATAATTCTGGATAGGCCGACTCCATTCAAGAGATGGCTAGAAAGAAACTCGAGAATTTGAGATATGAAATTGATAGGTCCGAGGAGCCTGAATCAGAACAGAAGACTAAAGTGAGCTCCATTGTGAAGAAAAATGTGGAGAATAGAGGTTAGATTCAGTTTCATCATTAAGTTGATTTGGATTATGTGAAAATCATGAAAAAGCTAAATATCAAAGTGAAGTAGGATACTCTTGAGTCTTGAGTGCGTTCATATTAACTTTTGTGAATGAATGTCTACCTCATTTCAATTATACAGTCTTTTTTACATATACGATGTATTATTTAAGTTAATATATGTTTAAAAGATAAAGTCTTGGAAAATATTATTTTTTCATAGATATATGGAGAAAATAGAATTTAGTTAGAGTAAAATAATAAGCAAAACAGTAGCCGAAGAAGTGGTGCCCCTACATTACAACACCTCGATTATCCTGTTCTGGGGCATCATGGATGTATCTCGAGATACAAAGGGAACTATTGTAGTTATAAGTAAAAACTAACAATTTAAACTAAAAAGAACATTTTATGCAAACTAAATATCCTCAAACGCAAACCACAAAACTAGGGAGTTGCTTTGAAAAGCAACTCATAGCAAATATCCAAAAACACAAATTAAAGAAAGACTAATTTTTCACCACCGCCTGTTGAACACCCAATTTTGAAAAGGTTACAAAACATACAAAGTAGAAAACACTAGGTCAATTACTGGAGAATAAATCCTAACATTTACCAATGATTTACCGGATTAAACTCATTGTTGCTCTCGCAGCTGCTCTCGGAGTGCCTTTGCTTTCCCATTGGTAAATTGTCTGTAATGAAAGGCAAATGTTATATGGTTAATTCAAAAACATTGACTTGTGAATTATCCATTTTCTTCTTCTTTCAATAATTTTTAAAAAATATATTTAGATTAATTGATAATATTGTGTTGTTTTCACAACCATGGTAAATGATTCATTTCTGACCAAAAAAACATTTTAGAGAAGGTCATTTCTATTAAAAATTCTAAGTAAGACCCCAAAAAAACTTACATGGTAAAAGTATAGTATACTTCGTAATTAATTTTTAGACAAAACCTACAGTAAAAGATTGGACATTTTTGACAACACCAGTAGCAAAATCAGGTTCAAATATAAGGATGGACTCATTTATAATGATAATTTTTCCCCGCTTACATTAGACATGAAAATTTAAAATTAAGAGTATTTTCAGCAACATATAATTAATTGATTGAATTAGAAAAACATAAAATATGAAGTTTTGAGTTTTGATCCCAAAAAAATAAATCTAAATTCATCATCTTAGAGAAATAAATAAATATTGTATAGTCTTAAAATATCAATATTTAAGTTAAAATTTATGATAATCAAATTTTAATATTTAAAAAGTAAAATATATTATAATGGAATTTTTTTTGAAAAAGATCGTCTTTCCATATACCTATGGACAGACGAGGTTGAGTTAGAATTTTATAGAGGTAAACAAAATTAGAATATTAAAATTTTACTATGCAACATGCAATATTTATAAGTTTATGAACCAATTAATGCAATCCTAAATTTTTATTTTAATCTTTCTAAATTGCAATTTAAACTTTGGTCTTCCATGTGGCATAAGTTATGGAAAGATCTTCTTTCAAGAGAAGAACTCCAATATAATATATCCTAACGCATTAACTATTAGTGGTGAAAATACAATTTATTTTTAATATTATCACTTATCGATATGTACTAAAATATGCCATTTATAAAGATTTAACAAAAATAAAGTCATAACAAACAAATTGTAAATAAAATTAAGGGATAAATACATTTATAACTCTGACTTTAGTTTGAAAGTGCCAATATAACCCTGCAATTTCATAAAGTGAGAATTTAACCCTAATTAATTATTGTATATGTCAACATAACCCTAACTTTCGAAAACGCTCCCTAATTCCAGCGTTGACCTATGAATCTCTGGCAAGAAAAAAAGTGAAATAATGAATATACCCTTGACTAAGAAGCTGACAAACTAATACCTATAATACCCCTACAAGCAAACACCAGTCACCACCACCTCCGCCACCCACCACCACCCACCACTTCCTTCGCCAACCACCACTACCAGCCACCACCACCTCCAGAAGCCACCACCTCTTTAACCACCAGTCACCAGCTCCGCCACCCACCACCACAACCACCACTACCAACCAACCACCACCTCCGCCCTAGCCTCATATCCGCCCTACCACCCCTCCAGATCTCAACCCGTCATCCCGATCATAATAGCCCTCACTGACACCAACGCTACTGGTTCCTCCGACATTATTCCCCGGATTCGCACCTCTCAAAGATGTAATTTTTATCCCTTTTTACTTACTAACTACAAGTAAGTAGCTAGTGGCAAGTTGGGATCGTCCACAGAGACGGAGGATATTCTCAAGTGTTTGCTCATAAAATGGTGAATACTACGATAGATATATAGATATGCATATATATAAGCACTTAAAAAGGGGGGTTTTGGTTTGGTTTTTCTAAGTTAACGAATTCAAAGACGAGTTAAGCTAACAAAGCATATAAAAACTAAAACGGGATTAAGCAAAGATTACCGAGTTTTGGGGGCAATTGACTTATACTTCCAAGCGTTCTATCTATCATTGACATATAACCTATTCAACACTTTTACTACTTGTTGTAAAGATAAATCTTATATTCCTCTTTGATAGTAGTTTGCTAGAGTGAATTCAACATCTCTAGTCAAACATCACTAATGACCCCTTTAGTTGTTCAACACCTAAAGGTATCCCATTAGTGGCATTGAGCTCAAAGAACCAACAATCTTGGTAACACTTATAAACACTACACCGTGTCTAAGTATTGAACCAATTCATGCATTTATACAAGCTTAGCCCTAGA
>JAUOBV010458018.1:0-10248 GCA_032360425.1 Rubia occidens | reverse complement strand
CACACCAGACCTTTAGAGGGGCATGGATGCGTATGCAACAGAAATACACACGAGTTTAGATTGGGAGCAAGACTTCATAACGAGGCAACAAGAATGCAATACGAGACCCGACAATTGGGGAGCAAATACTCATTTTCAATATATTGCAAAAAGATAATCAGATATAGGTAGATCACAGAGTCAATGTTAGAAAATCAGAAGGAGTACGTGTTTTCCTCCACATGCGCATTTTTCTTATTAGTTGATATTAAATTAGAATAGACACTTTCCATATGGAGTAGTACATAAAAGTACACCTGCAGGTGTACCATAGTGGTTGGGAAGGTGGTAATCTTTGGAGAGATCTACGGTTCGAGGTTCGACAGCGACAGTGTGGGGATTTCTCGGTAGTCGAGGATCTCTTGTGCGCACCGAGTACAAACCGATCACCTAGTCATGGTGCTGGGTTACCATGACTTACCTCACATGTGATGGCTATGATATCGGCTGGTATGAGCTGCTGAGGGCGAGCAACGATCGCCCTTTTGGTAGTACATAAAAGTTTATCTTTTAGTGTGCATGCCGACAACTTTTAATTATTGTCTTATGTTTCAGTATTTCCTTTGGTCTTTAAATATTTACGCTTTTCTAAATGACACAAATTGTTTTAAAATGTGAAATGAGTGGTATATGTTGAATTGGGAAAATAAAAGGTAAATTGAGTGGATGAAACTAATTTAGAATTTACCAAAAGATAAATGTGTCAATATATAAAGACCATCTCAAAAAACAAAAGGTGCCAAAAAAATTCACTACAAAATTTAGGATTCAAAACTATTAAGGAATTGTAATATATGTAATTGTAATTAGTTTATAATTTTTTTAGTTGAGTTTATGTCTTTTGTACTTTTATATAATGTAACTCAGAGCATGAATACAATCATACAATTATTATCCCGTAAATTCTTCATGGTATCAGAGCCAGGAATCCTGAAATCTAAAATCCTAAATTTTCCGTGCTAAATTTTCTGCCTTTTCACCGTTAAAAAATAAAAATAAAATTCAAATGAAGTCCGCAGACCTGTGGAACAATCCAAGATTCTGGCTTTTCTTGGTCTGAGCCTTTGGGCTCAAGATTTTCTCCATCATTGATCCCATCTTTTTGCCGTATTTTCCTTCTCCCTTGGGCGAATTATCTTCTCATCTTGTGGTATCAAACATCATATGGATTGCTATATCACGCCCTGTATTTTACTGTATACGCTCTGTATTTATACTTTTTATTTTTTTTTAAATTAAATCCAAGTTAATGGGGGAGAGATTTATTAGGTTTTCCAAACCTAATAGTAAGTATCGTTACTCCAAAAGAATTCACCCGTGGTGAGAGTTTGTACAAGTACCTTTGAAAAGGCAAAATGGTTGCCTATTGCAAGCCGTAATGTAATTGTAAAAGTTGGTAGTGTTTCCGAATGTGACACCTCCACCCCTGTGTCTTGCTTGAAAATATTAAGATGCGTGACGGATGATTGAAATGTAGTTTCTTGATGCCTAGCTTGAGGGGATTTCTTCGGTGTAGTTTGTAAAATTATACCTATGCATTTCGTCCGAAAATATCCCTTTTCTTCAAAATCATCAAAAGGATAATCAACATTCATTTCATGAAATCAATAATCTGGTGGTATCCCAACAAAACCTTACGTGCCCTGTTCTCCCCAATCAATGTTCACGAAACTTCTCATGGTATCAGAACTGGATTCCAGAAAAATTCTAGAATTCGCTGGAACTACTAATTCCCCACATCTTCGGAATTCAAACGTTAATTAACACTGTCACATGAATAACAAACGTAATGCACAACACAACCATTTCTCTTTCTACGTTTACTCGGGTGAGATTCAAACCCTTGAACTGACGTTAGAGTGCAGAATTAGGGTGCTGCTAATAGAATTAATAATTTACTTTATTTACAAGTAAAATGGATTTAAAACATTTAAAAACCAACTGATATAGGAACTGCTGCACCGAACAGAATTGGCATATTTTTGTGTCAAAGTCAAATTTGCTAAACTTTGACCATAAATATAAATTAATATACATATAATAAATATATCATGTGATATATTGTTGAATTCATCTTAACAGTCGCCAGCAGTAATTACAGCAACATATGCAACTCTCTCTCTCTAAAATACTGTAGAAACAGACTCCAGAACTTTTTCCACTGCCGATAACGGCTTCATTTTCCTGCCTACTACGCCGGATTCTATCAACACCCAATCGGAGATGGCGGCTCCACCACACGGTGTGAGCCCGCCCACCTATCTTCACACTCTCCTACATCTCCGTTCAGACTCTTCCCATTACCCCTCAATTCCTCTCCACCCTCTAACCCAATATAAAGGGGAAACTGCTTGCATTTTCCCCCAGGCTGAAATCGAAGAAATCGCAATCCCCTTCAACCATGCTCTCATCGGAAAATTCTCAAGGGGACGGCCGACGCTGGAGCTAATTAAGAAGGAGATGTCAAGGTTTGGGCTGCTGGCTGAGTTCCAGGTCAAAGCAATGGACTCGAGACACGTCAGGCTCACTTTCAACCTAGAATGTGACAGGGAAAAGGTTTGGAGCGGACCGGTATGGTTCCTTGGATCTCACTATATGCGTGTGTTAAAATGGTCTACTGATTTTGATCCTGAGGAAGAACCTCCATTCGCTCCAATCTGGATTAATATTGAATTTCCCCCTACCCACTACTTCCATCCATCTGTGCTAAAAGAGTTAGGGAATTCAATTGGTCAATTCATCCGAGTCGATACTCCAACTAAGAACTTGTCTAGACCCTCAGTAATCCGTATGTGTGTTGAGTTTGATCTAAGGAAGCCACTACCTCAAATGATTAGACTTGGTTCTACAGCTAAGAATAAGTGGTATAATATTGCCTACGAATCTAGTCCTTCATACTGCCGTTCATGTCTCAAACTAGGCCACTCTGATAAGGTCTGCAGAAGGAACGTTAAGGCTGATAATCCACAACTACCATAGCGTCTGATAAAGACTTCTCAGTTCCTGCAGTAAACCGTGCTAGTCCCTCACATTATGCTCCTACTCCCTTCCCTGAACCACAAACATGCCCTGCTTCCAGACCCCAATCCTATTCAGAAGTTTCACCTAATAGGAACAAAATTGGCTGTGCTAATCTGACAGAGGCTGCCTCACCAAAAAGGAGCAGCAACAATACTGCCAAAACGATGGACGTTTGGAAGAAAAAGGAGACTTTCAACAAAGCCGGCTCATCAGGCTTGACTCCAATCCAGAAGCAAAATAATCTCAGCAAACAAATCTCTAGCATGCTTCATGAGGCTGCAATACAAGTCCATGAAATTCAAGTGGCCAGTTATGAAACGCCCCTCCCCCGCACAAAATCATATCTCATCTCAATGGAGGAGGCAAAACTTATTGCTAACATTAAAGACAGCTTCCTCACTGATTACTACAAGGATGAGCTCTCCCCAATCCTTACTCCTAACACTTCATCTTTCAGCTCAACGGCTCTAACTTTGATTCCTTATGAAGAACCGCTTTCAACCAATAGATTCTCTCTTTTGCAGGAACTTAAGGAAGAGGAAATCACGGATCCTGTTGGAAGAGAGATGGTGGACGATACTGCCTCGGATTACTCCTCCTATACCTCGGATGAGATTCTGGACCTGGAGGACGTAGAACAAATAACAAACTCTGATCAGGTAATCCAAGGTAAGCTTTTATCCACTCCTCCTATGATTGATGAGTATTCAATATCTAAGTATAAAAAGGACCCTGGTTCTAAAACCAAAACCTATTTTTCTGGCCTTAACATGATACTTAGATCTGCTAAGCTGAATAAACCATTGAATGTTTATGATTAAACACAACATAATTGGTAATTTACTGGTTTGGAACAGCAGGGGATATAATAAATCCATTTCTAGGATAAAATCCCTTATTATCAGACATAACATTCCTCTTCTATGCTTGATAGAGCCAATGCATGATAATAAAGAAATTCTCAAGCTAAAAATGAAGCTAGGATTACAGAATCATCAATGCTCTGGTAACCAGAAAATCTGGCTTATGTGGAATGAAAATATCTCATGCATTTTTCACTCTGATTTTTCACAATGCCTAGTCATGGAAATAGTGGATAAATGGAACAATTCCCCTTGGCTAGCCGTTTTTGTTTATGCTAAGACATTGAGACTTTTAAGAAAACAACTGTGGCTAGACATCTTAGCATTACCCCAGGGTCCAAAGCTTCTAATAGGAGATTTTAACGTAATAACTTCTGTGACTGAATACAAAGGCAGTAATACTCCCAACCCTGAAAGCATAAACGATTTTAATGAGGTTATTGAAACCCTTAATTTAATTCAAATAAATACAGTGGGTGCTCATTTTACATGGACTAATAATAGAAGGATAGGTAGGGTTTACAAAAGACTCGATAGAGGACTATGCACCCAACAATGGAGTTCTTTGTATCCAAATAGCTCCATTCAGATTTTAAATAGGACATGCTCAGACCATGCACCGATGATGCTATCTATTCAATCATCCCAGATTAGCTTGCCAAAACCTTTTAGATTTCAATTGATGTGGCTGAATAGAGAAACTGAGATGAAAGTTCTAATTCAGCAAAACTGGAATATCCCATGTCATCTCCATGGCATGGAGCTTTTCAGTTTCAAACTCAGGAGACTAAAGAAAACTCTTAAACTATGGAATAAAAACCACTTCGGAAATATAGATGACAACATTGCTAAGGCAGAAAACCTAGTTAAACTAGCTGAAAGTGATCTCTTAATGAATGATAATGAGCATAATCACATTGAGCTTAATAGAGCAAAGGCAGTACTACTTAGGGCTTTAAAAGAGGAATCTATTTTTTGGCAGCAGAGATCAAAGGTAAAATGGCTGAAATTGGGGGATGAAAACACAAGATTTTTTCACATGGCTAACAAAGAAAAAAACTCTAAAACATTGATAACTAAGATTAAAAACAGCAGTGGGGTGTGGTTAACTGATCAGTTAGATATAGCACAAGAGGGTGTTCATTTCTTCCATAACCTACTAACACAGTCTCAGATTGATCCTTCGGCCACCTATCTTCATTCCTTTCTCCACTCTATTCCCACATTAATTTCCTCTGAATCAAACAGAACATTGCTCCAGCCAGCTGTTTTAGATGAGGTACGTAATGTGGTTTTCCAATCCAACCAAGACAGTGCTCCGGGCCCGGATGGATTTCCTGCAAAATTTTACACTTTTGCTTGGGAATTTATAAAGATGGATATTTTAGATGCTGTTAATCATTTTCTAGTAGGTTCCCATATCCCTCAGTCAATTTCAGCCACTTGGATTACTTTGATACCTAAAAAACCTGCCCCAGTATCTTTTGCAGATTATAGACCAATTAGTCTCTCTAACTTTATTAATAAAATATGCTCTAAACTCTTAATGGAAAGACTGAGGCCTCATATGAATGATATTATCTCAAAAGAACAATCTGCATTTATGCAGAAAAGGGACATTGCAGACAATATCATACAAATGCAGCAAATGGTTAGGTTTCTTAACACTAAATGTGTTAACCACAACCTAATTCTAAAATCAGACATGCATAAGGCTTTTGACATGGTCTCCTGGGTCTTTCTAAACTCGGTTCTCTTAAAATTTGGCTTCTCGGGCACTTTGGTTAAGCTTATCTTATCTAACATTGCTTCGGCTAATTTTTCAGTTCTGTTCAATGGTGTCCCACAGGGCTTTTTAAAAGCCTCTAGAGGGATCAAACAAGGGGATCCTCTGTCTTCTTTTCTGTACAACATCTTAACGGAGTCTTTCTCTAGATCTCTAAAACTTTATTTTCAAAATGGTTATTTGCAGAATTTCTTTTGCACTGCAAGCTCTTTCAATGTCTCTCATTTAATGTATGCTGACGACACTGCCATATTTTGAGGGGAGGGGAAAAACCTAAGGGCTGTTAGAAAGTTTCTGGATGCATATCAGTTAGCCTCAGGTCAGCTTATTAACTTCCAAAAAAGTGAATAATATCTTGGAAAAAAGGCCAACAATGCTGATCACAGAAAAGTTAGGGCAATTCTAGGCATGAAAAAAGGTGTAATCCCTTTTAAATACTTAGGGGTACCTATTTTCAGTGGGAGGATGAAATCATGCTATTTTAATGAACTCCTAGAAGCTTTTGATGCTAGGTTAAACAATTGGAAAAATAAATGGTTATCTCAGGCTGGCAAGCTGATGCTAATTAAATCATGTCTTCTATCCCTTCCTGTCCACATTTTTGCCACTGTCAAGCCACCAAAAAGGATAATAAGCAACTTACAGAGCAAATTGAGCCATTTTCTATGGGGCTCAACTGAAATGGGACATAAAAGAGTGTGGAGAGCTTGGCCAAAGATATCTTATCCAACTGCTGAAAATGGTTTAGGAATTAGGGATTTTCACTGCTTTCTAAAGGCTTTCTCTTGTAAATTATGGTGGAAAATGCAATTGAATGATACCATTTGGTCCAATTTTATATGGTCTCTCCCCGAATCTTCAAAATCTTGCCCTCTATGGAAGAGAATCTGCTCTGTAACAGAATTTTGTAATGCCAATTCTAAAATCATACCTGGAAATGGTGAATGTAGTTTTTGGAATGGCAACTGGTCAGGGGAAGGAGCTTTGTACTACAAATGGCCTATTTTAACAATCCCTTTCCCTGATTTTACACTTGCTATGGTCATAGATAACAAAGTGCAGCTAATCCCAATTTTGGAGCCTCATTTGGCTACCAGCACAATCTCGTTCTTGCAGGGGATAATTCTTAACAACAACCACAGAGACAGGTTGGTGTGGACAGCTACTTTCACCATCAAAGCCACTTACAGCAGATTGAGAGATTTCAGGGGCACCAGAATTTCTTTGCAGAAGATTTGGAAAAGACAAATTCCTGGTAAGATATCTTTTTTTATCTGGAGGGTTATGAACAATCTACTGCCCTTTGATGACATTTTATGTAGATTTGGTTTTAATCTCCCTTCTAAATGCTGGAAATGTAATGATGTGGATTCCATTGAACATTTCTACAATGCTTGCCCTTTCTCTTTGGAAATATGGAGACAAATTCAATCTCTTATGGCTATTAATATACAGCATTTTGACTCTTTGTGGGATAGGTTGTCATTCTATATTAATAATCCTGCCATGTCTAAGATTCATAGCAATATCATTTTAATTCTAGGATTATCTACCTTTTGGGAGTTGTGGAAAGCTAGAAATTCTTTTCTATATGATAATGCTCACCCTTCCACAAACTCTATCATTTCTGCAGTAAAGAATCTAAACTACTGCATTTTTTCAGCATTTCCCATTTACAGTTCCTCAGAAAATGATAATTTCTGGTTTACCACTGGTCTGATTCCTGCTATGCCCACTAAACCAAAAAACAAGGTCTCAATTTGTTTTTGGAATCCACCTGTTTTAGGTCTGAAATGTAATGTGGATGCATCTTTTAAAAATGGTGAGCCGTCTTCTCATGGTATCATCTTTAGGGATAACAAGGGTAAGATGGTGGATGTTTTTTATGAGAAAAGGACTGCTGCCTCACCTCTTGAGGCTGAGCTCATATCTATTAAATTAGGCATCTCTTTGGCACTGAGAGAGAATCTGAGTTTACAAATGGTGGAAACGGATTGTAAAAATGCTGTTTCTTACATCCAATCCCCCCTTAAAGCTCCTTTTGATCTTTATACCCTGTGTAGAACGATTAAGGATATGCTTTCAGGAATCCCACTGGTTCATATACATAGACAATGCAATATGGTGGCTGATTCTATCGCTAAAAATTGAGGAAAATGGATTGTTAATCTGCTCACTCACAGAATTGAGTGGGGCAATATGGACTCCAGAACAAAGGGTCTCATTCTTATGGATGAAAGGCAAATACCGAATCTGAGAACGGAGACTTTCTATCCACCTTAAAGTACAGCAGAAGTTGGGGACAGTAATTTGTTTTATTTCCTCAGTTTGTGTTTGTCTTTCAACTATGCAATATCCTTTCTCTTCTACTGTGTGGTACTGCTGCTTGTTTTTTCTGCATTTTGCAGATTACCATGCAGGATTATTTGAAGCAAACCTTGACAACATTGTTTAAAGGAAATCGGTGGATTTCCAACTGGGACTCTCAAATCTTTTTCGCCGGAATGACCTCATCAGTGCCATTTACTGCTGCTCCTCAGAATCTCTCATCCTCTTCAATCCAGATTTTGCCCGGGCATCTCAGTATGTCTATGATTGCACTCATACGCTCCGGATTAAACTTCAAATGCAATCCCAACATTTGGCTACCATAGTCCGACTAATGCTACGGGGACACGACAATTCGGTCCTTTCATGTCTGGCCTTTTCATAAATTAACCCGAGGGGGGGAGATTTATGAGAGGGAATCACATGGAAGGTAGATATGGGCTTTCCTTTTCATCTCCTCTTTTGTGTATCAGTTTTTCTTTCATCATAAAAAAGTTTTAGAAAAAAAAAACTATGAAACATATTTTATGCAATTTAATTTGGGACAGAGGAAGTATTATTTTAAATTAAAATTCATGATTAGATATTTATCACGATTAGATATTTAGTATTTGAATTCATTTAGATTATTGATTACAATTTACAAAGATGTGTTTTTCATAAGTAGTTAGATACGTTTTGACTTGAGGTGGTACCCTATCCTTACCCATTTAATTTATTTTATGCGATCAATGAGAAACTAGATAATTTTATTAAATATATTTGAAATTAGATTATGAAGCTGTAAATTTTAACCAGAAGTGGATATCATTTTGGTTATTTGCCTGGTTAACTAAAATGAAAATAATTACTCCCTTTTAATTTAGGCAAAATCTTGAAAAATATCGTCTTTCCATAGGTTTAAAAAAATATGAGTTTTAATTATAATAATAAAATGTAAAAGGTCTTAGTTGCAATATTAAATTTTATTATACAAAGTGTAGTAGTTATAAAGTTTATAACCCGAAAAATTTATTTTCATTTCTTCTAATTTACACTTTAAACATTGGTCTTTCCATGACTTATGGAAAGACATTCTTTCAAGAGACGGACTCTTTAATTTTATAATAATATTGTTAGGGTTGTTTTAAAAAATTGGAAAATCGATAAATGGTCAAAACCGAGCCGGTATTTAATTCGATTTACCAGTTAATTGATTAATCGGTTAATATCAGTTACGGTTATGTTGGTTAATCAGTTTCTTTATCGGTTTTATTATTTGGTAATCGGTCTAACCGGTAAGAAATTTTATAGGACGGTAATTGATTAATTAATTTCAACCCCAAAAATTAATTCGGGCCTTGATCACAAATCCAATAAGAAAAATTTAAATTACTAACTCCTATTTAACTTATTCTTTAAACTCTATATTATTAGCTCATATATTTAAATAATAATTATGCTCAAAGAAAATAATTATGCAAATAAAAGTCGATGTAGTTTATAATTGTACTCAACACTAACAATTATTGACAGGATATAATTTCAATATTCATTCAAACAATTATTTAACTCCTATGCAACACGATTATCCAATTCCTAAATTTCTTACATTTTATTCTAAGTTTTGCGGCTTTAACTACTAATCAATATTAATATAGATTTATATTTATATTTTTAATTTTAATTTTAAATTAATGATGTATATGGTAAACGGTAATAACCGACACATTATTCGAAACGATACTAACTCAACCGATAAAACCGACAACATTATAGTTTGGTTGTTCGGTTTCTTATAAAAAAATATAAATTGGTTGAAATAAAAATCGATTAATCGCCTAACCGAAAAATTGACTAGTTGAACACCCCTAAATATTATCACTTTTAAAAAAAAATATTTTTCATGTGGGTTTCGGTAGGTAGAATGAGTATAGAAAATTGAGTAGAAAATTGAAAAATATAACGCATGATAAAATGAAAAGAGCGTCATTACTAGAAATAGAAAAGAGTGACAATGTGCCACATAACAATTATATAAAATAAACTATACACACTCATTTCAAAAGTCTGCGATGTCAAATAAACTTGGTATTTTATTGATATAACAAGAAGTATAAGCGATCAAGGGTGCACCACTCGAAAATACAATACGATTAAAAAAGAAGAAGTATTGCCAATAAGAGAAAGGAACAAAATAATAAGAGAAAAGTGTTTTTATAACCCTACCTA
>JAUOBV010457908.1:0-10249 GCA_032360425.1 Rubia occidens | reverse complement strand
CTTTACTTTTATATGCCTCAATACTGCGGCATAGGGAATTTTTGCATCCAATAGTTATTAATAGAGAATAGTACACTCCTTATCAACTGTAACCTGTCAGCACAACTCAACAAACTTGAACTCCAATGCTTCATTCTATCAGTTATCTTCTCAATTAAAGGCAGGCACATTTTTAATCCTTACCATTCAAAATCGTATTTTTCAATTACTTTCAATGAAAAAGTTAAATTAGAGTTGTGTATTAAAAAATATTTTAATCATTTACAAACAAGCAAATAATTTTTTCAACCCCAATTGTTTTATAAGGTTAAGTTTTTCAGCCTTCGATTATGTCATTTACTTCGATTTCATAAATTTTTATTCTGCTTAAATAATAACCAAGGTAAAAAAATCAACCTTTTACCTTGGTTATTTTTTAACTGAAGTAACCTTTTATTTAGCTTTTTAGAAAAAATCGAACCTTTTGCCTCGATTATTTGGCAAAAAAATGTAAAAGACCAGAAGTTAAAGGTCAATTTTCTTGTAGTGTAAATATTTAGAAAATGCATATTACGACAAATCTGACAATATCTCATACGCTAATAATTTTGTTCATATATCTATTCAAATATATGGTTAACATTTGACAATTTTAACTGGATTTTTTTTTATTTACAATTGAAGGAATAACACTTTAAGATGAAACAGTTACATAATTACTCATAAAACTTTATAATTCCCGCAAAGCCAATTGTTGAAGAATAGACCACTACTGTATCCAAACTAAAAGAATTCACGTCATGTGCATTTTTGTGTGTTGACCACTACAATTCTATACAATGTGTAGAATGGAGACTATGATCACATGGCATGTTACAGTGAATCATTTGTAAGTAAATAAGTGATGAATATTCTGAACTAAAATCTCCTTTTGGAGTCATTACGTTTGAAATCCCTTTAATCAAATATTAACAACCAGACATAAGACATTTACAGATCAGAAGAATTCTTTTCATCTCCAAAAACATGTGATGCATAGTTAGTAGCGCAAGAAATGATTTCCCAACTAATCGAGGGCAATCGAGGGCGTTTTAAAGGGAGAAAAAAACTAATCGAGGGCGTATACTCCTCCATGTAGGGAAGAGTATGGATCGATATCCGACTCGACCAAAATCCATACCGGTTAGGTTCGTGAGGTCGGGTATGGGTCTAAATAATTTTTCTTTATCGGATTCGGATCTAGATTTGCGTCTAGATTTTTAAAATGGAATCCGAGTTTTGGTCTAAAATATTGTCAAAACTTCAAGGGTTTAATTAGTCTTTTTCCAAAGCAATTCAGTTTCAACAAGAGCACACAGGGGGGAATCACTGTAAATAAGCTCATTGAGCTGGAATTAGTTAGAAGAAAACTATTAGTTAGAAAACCCGATCTTGTATGGTGAATTTGAGCTTCACAATGCAGTGTTCGTTCTCTACCTTTTTCTGATTTTAATGGTAAATTTGCATTTGAGGTATAGACAGTAACAAGTGGTATTAGAGTTATACCTCCTTGGCATCAATGGTGGACAATAATCGTTCTTATCTTGGGAGAATCACATCAAGGAAGTTGAGGCTCACTTCAACAACGCTAACGACGAGCTGATGGGGGGACTTAGAGCTTAGCTGTAAAAATCAAGAAGAGCTGAGTCAAATAATTAAGGACATGAAGTCATAAATCAAAAAATACAAATAACGCAGTAGAGGAGATCAAAACAATGCTCCTGGAGATGAGGAAGGACGAAGAGAAAGATTTTGAAAAAGCTCAAGTAGGGGAGCTTCCAAGGGCATATCTGCAACGGAGAATCAGGGAAACATACATGGTGGTCACAAATGAAGTCATGTTCATGTACTTCATATATAATCCTAGAATCATGAATGAATCATGAGAGGACTAAAGGAATAAAATAGGCCTTAGTTTAGCTATAACCAACCGAAAATTGAATCAAGTGTCTTTTATGGTGATAAACATGTGGAGTGGCTGAGGAAATGTGCAAAATTATTCAATTACTATCATATGTATGATCCTTAGATGGTAGAGGCTATTTAAATGTACATGGAGGGGCGGAAGGAAGTCTGGTACCAAAATGAGAAAGGTATAGGGAGAATAACAACTTGGAATGATTTCTGTTGAGCTATTTTAAAAATATTTTCTAAGATTGGGGGCCGAGATGTAGCGTAGGAGTTTAACAAGTTGTATCAAACTAGAACGATTAGGGAGTATAAGGAATTATTTCAGGAACTCGGATATAAGGTTATTGGTAAATATCCATATTTGTCGAAGCAGTATTTCATATCTAGTTTTGTGAGCGGGTTCAAGGATGAGTTTAAGCCTATGATTAAAATTTTCAAGCCTGAAATATTGCATTATACCATTAAAATTTCATGCTTACAAGAACTGAATCTGGATGTTCAAACTAAGAAACCAAGGGGAACTTCACTGGTGGGGCAAGGTCTTAACATTACTAAAACCGGAAATGATGAGTGTGGATAGGGTAATATTGGTTCTAATTTTAAGAATAGATCTGAGCATGAAAGGTCTAAATGGAGAAATGTTGGGTTGATCCCAAAATTACATTAGACAGACCGGGCCGGATGACACCTCAAGGAGATAAAATGCCTTAATGACATGTTTAAACGCATTTAACCACTGGAGCTGTAATTCAGAAGCGAACACAACCTTTGTTTCGAAGGCATAGACAAGTTCACACCGACACATGAATGTAAATTTAAACAGGTACAACATATTGTGGGTTGTGAAACCATGAACCCAGGGGAAATTTTGGAAGAACTAGAGGATTAACAGGGTGATTGAGAAGATGAAGAACCTGAGCATATACCATTGAAAACTGGTGGAGGGGATCCTAGTTCAAAAATTAACACTCTGACTCTTATTGGCCGCATGCAAGTAATGAGAATCAGTATATTGCTTGATACAGGTCACAAACAGTTTCATTGATCCAACTTTAATCAAGGTAGTTAGGCTGGAAATGATAAGAACTCGACCCTTCTTGGTGACCATTGCAGATAGTAGTCAAGTGTATGCTACATGTTTATTACCTCGGGTAGTATGTCAGGTCAAATATCACGAGTTCATCTTTGATCTGAAAATCATGAAACTTGGAGGGGTTGATATTATATTAGGGGTGGATTAGATGAAGAGTTTTAGGCCCATTATGTTTGATATTGGAGCACAAAATGTTTCCATCTACAGCCAAGGATACCACTGGATGCTACAGGGATCTGCTTAACAAATGGATATTAGTTTGGTTAAAAAGGACACTTGGCATGCATCAAGAAAAGGAAGTTATACATGGTGAAACTAAGAGGAAATGATGAGATGTTGAAGAAGCGGGCAATGGTCCAGGGAGATTATGAATTTAATCATTTTGACATAGATGAAGAAAATGGAGGTAGGATCCGTGAAAAGGTTTACGAATGAGGAAATTAAAAAGAATGAGAGTTTGGCATTAATATGGCTAGTTCAGAAGGTTCAGAACCGGGAAAGCAGCACCGTTTCCTGATAATACTGGTGATGACTCAAGAAATAGCAAAGCTGGAAAAATGGAACTGTGGCTCGGGGAATAGAAAACCATGGGTGGTTTAAGGTTGCCAAAAAACACCAAACAGGTGCTATCAAACTTCAATGATATTTTTTCAATTCCTAAAGAATTACCTCCTGAAAGGACCATTGATCATCAAATAACCTTGAAGCCTAACTCTCAGCCTTTTAAAATAAAAACATGTAGGTATCCCCATGCTTACAAGGATGAAATAGAGAAGCAAGTGTAGGGGATGATGAATAATCAGGTGATTCAATTAAGAAATAGCTTGTATGCTTCCCCCCGGGTGTTAGTAAAGAAAAAAGACTTAACACTGAGGATGTGCATAGATTATAGAAAATTAAATGAGTTGATTGTGAAAGATTATTTTCCTATTCCTATAATCGACGAATTGTTATACAAGCTAGATGGTTCTAAATGTTTTTATAAGTTGGATTTTAGTTTTGGATATCATCAAATTAGAGTGATGAAGAATGATATTGATAAAACTGCATTTCATACACACCATGGGCATTTTGAATTTGTTGTAATGTCGTTTGGCTAAACTATTTCTCCGGACACCTTCCAAAGTTTTATGAATCAAATTTTTAGTTCCAATCCCAAAAAACCTGTGCTGGTTTTCTTTGACAACATCTTGGTGTACGGTAAATCTATAGAGGAGAATTGCGACCATTTAAATTCGGTGCTTGCATTTTTACAGCAACACAAATTATATGCAAAGTTGTCTAAATGTGTGTTTGCCAATGATCAATTCACATATTTGGGCCATGTAATTTCAGGTAATGGTGTCGATATGGATAAAAGCAAGGTGGAAAGTTTTGTAAGCTGCCCGGTCCCTAAATCAGTAAAAGAGTTGAAAGGATTTTTGGGTTTGGCGAGATACTACAAGCGGTTCTTCTCTCAATATGGCATTATGAGTAAATTCTTACACCAACTACTTAAGAAGGATTCTTTCGTATGGATAGAGAAGCAGCATGAGCCTTCAATCAGCTCAAAATGACCATGACCACAACCCCCTATACTTAGGTTGCCGAATTTCAATGAGTCTTTTGTGATCAAAACCGATGCTTATGAGAATGGTTTAGGTGTTCTTTTGCAAGAACATACACCCATAGACTATTTTAGTAAAGTTTTTGGTCCAAAATATAAAGAGTTTCCTACCTACGAAAAAGGCGATTTTGGAATTGATTATGATGGAAAACCATGTCTTCATCAGGACATATCATAGAAGCCTCAATTACTTGATCGAGAACAATTTAACCAATGCTTTACATCATAAAAGGGTAACTAAACTATTGGGTATAACATTTGAAATTCAATACAAGCCGAGAAGTGATAATAGGGCAGTTGATGCCCTATTTAGGATGTCATGCCTATCTTAGGATCTGGAGATTAAAAATGGTCAAAATTAGGGAATAATGATTTCTGAGGTGGAAAATGATCACAGTGATAAGTTTGAGCAGGTTGATGATCATGATGTATTATGCTCAGATTGAAAAATGCATAGAATAATAACTAAAGAAGAAGGGGGTTAGTAAGAATTTCGGCGAACTGAGCAATCGGTAGCACAAGGAGGAAAGGGACTAAGGAAGTGTGAATTGATTGCAAATGTTACTCTGAATAATCAATATGTGAATCAAATGCTTCAGGATGTTTTTACACTAGAGAGGCACACAAAACTGATGCCATCAAATTCAAAAATCTAGGAGTAAGTTCAAAGTAAGGAACTGGAACCACTAAGAGTTGTAACTTCAGTTATTCCAACGTGGATGGTTCAAATTGAGCGGAGTTATGAAGATGACTCGGTTTCTCAATGACTAATCACTTCAGTAAAATAAATTAGGGAAAACACAAGTAATCAAGCTAAACACTCATATGTCAAAGGAATTTTGAGAAGGAACAACATAATTTGTGAGATCTGCAAATAAACTTCGAAGAGAGATCATGCAAGTTATGCATGCATCTGTTGTGGGTGATCATTTGGGACAATCAGTAATTATAAAGAGGGTTCTGTCTATTTTTCAATGGGCACGAAGGATAGAGGAGATAATATCGTATATTCAGGGTTGTGGTGTGTGTCAAAGAAACAAATCAGAGCACTGTTTGAACCCTGATTTACTTCAATAGATTCCCGTTCTAATTCATCTTTAGACTTAGATAAGTATAAATTTCATAGAGAAATTCCCTATTTCTGAAAGGTGTTCTGCAATATTAGTGGTGGTGGATACATTTACCATATACGGACATTTGTTGGCATTGGCACAACCATTTTTAGCTTTACTGGTTGCTAAATTGTTTCATGATACGATCTTTAGACTCCATGGGGCTCCGGAATCCATTATTTTGGATAGGAACAAGTTGTTTGCAAGCCTTTTTTTGAAGAACTTGATATCTTTGATGGGGATCAAGTTAAACTTCAGCTCAGCATTCCATCATCAATCTGATGGCTAAACTGAAAGGCTAGATCAGGTTCTGGAGAATTATTTGAGGTGTTTTTGCGGGGACGAGCCAAGTTCTTGGACTGATTGGTTAGCATCAACTGAATGGTGGTATAACACTTCATACCATTCCAGCATTAAAATGACACCTCGTGAGGCCCTCTATAGAGTTAAGCCTAAGTCATTGCCACTGGGAATGTTTAGGGATGCTTTAATCCTAGTTGCGGCCAGTTTCATGCAGCAAAGAGATCAGGTGAATCAGTTTGATGAGACGTCAAATGCATGTATTTTTCAAAGCATTTAACATCAATTTTGTTATCTTTTTGTTAGAAGATTGCTAGATTTAGGTAGGTTTACATCATAATGGGTTTAGATAACCGTTTTTGGTTTTCACATCTAAATCCCTCACTTGTAACATATTTTGAGTTTAATGGATTTTTCATCCTTATGAGCATCTAGATTCCTTTTTGTGAGCTTAATTTGTAGATTGCTCGTAATCACTTAGAAGTATTTTAGTGAAGAAAATCCTCAATGATGGTATAAGATTGAACGTCACGAGTCAAAACGTGGTACGAGATAAAAGAGTCGAAGAAGGAAGACAAAGAAGCGGATAAATTGTGATCCAAAAGTTTGAACCAAGTTTTGGGAATATCCAAGAAGAACCAGCCTCCGAGGGTGGTACCATTGCATTCATCTTCTCGGGCACTATAAAATCTACTACAAGAACTTCCAAAATGGATCAGCGGTTCACCCGTAGCGATGGAAATAAGAAGAGGGCATATTGAGCACTATGGACAACAGCATATACTGTGGGCCGCAGCGACAGATTTGGGTGGCTATTATCTTCATTTTTCAATCTCAAAAATATCTCTCTCTCTCTTCATACTTCTATCCAAAATTTTCCTTTTCAAAACCCTAGATAACATTTGTTTCTTCATTTTTTCTCCTATGTTTACCATGAATTTTTGTTCTTTTGTTATGAGTTTAGCTAATCTAGGCTAATATACTCTTGGGAGCAATTGGTACGCATTTCTGATATGAATTTGTGAGATTTGATTTATTCTATTTTGTGATTTGATTATCAAGTATATTTTGTATTTTCTCGTGTGATTAATGCATGATTTAGACTAGGGCGATCAACTAGTTGATGATTGTGGGTTAATTATTAGTTAGGTTTTTTGTCAAACCCGGAAGACTTTGACTTTTTATCGATGTGATTATCGTTAGTTGATGTTAGGTTATAATTGGGTGTGACGACTAATTATGATTATTGATTGATAAAATTGCTTAGATTTAAGATGAATTTGAATGGGTTTGACTAATTATCAACATGGCTCACTAATAACGATTAGCATGAAGTTCGATCCTCGTAGTCGCTATTAGTAGATATATTTGTGCTATCCCAATATTTATCGCTTGTAGGATATTGTGTTAGTTGTGTTGGGTCTCCATGTGTATTGCTATTATCGGGGAAATATATGACATAGATCGTCTAGGATGACCCGAGGGTAAGGGTTATTGTGTCCACAAAAATTGATTAATGCATAAAAATAGGATAATTAATTGGTGATCAAAGGATGACTAGAAATGTAAACCAATTGCGCTCATGCCTCGTTATCATCTTAATTACATCTTTCGTGCTAGTGTGATTGTAGTTATATTTTTTTCTCCAATTGTTGGTTAATTTATTTGTTGAAAGTAGTTCTAGTGTTTTCTAAAATTAAACCCCCCCCCAATCAACTTGATCAACACACATAGAGTGATTTCTTCGTGTGCTTTTTAACTACATTTAATACTCGATAAAACCCTTTTTTCGTTGTGGACGACCCCGACTTGCCACTATCTACTTTCTAATAGTCAGCCGCAATTGGAGCTTATAAATACTATATTTGAGAGGCACGACGAAGGCCTTTCACAGTTGTTGAAAAAGCATTTGCAACAAGCTCAAATTCGTATTAAATATTTTACTGACCAGAAAATATCTAAGAGGGTATTAAATATAGGGGATTGGGTGCTACTAAAATTGCAAAAATATAGGTAACACTTAGTGGCTAGCTGAAGCAATGAGAAGTTGGCTCCAAAATTTTATGCTCCTTTCCAAGTTATGTAGAAAATTAGGGAGGTTGCATATAAGCTGGAGTTGCCTATTACAAGTAGGGCGCACCCTATTTTTCATGTATCTTTTTTGAAAAAAATATTTGGGGAACCAACCTGAACACAAAATTGATATCCCAGCTCAGGAATTTGATGAGTTACTGGTGTTGAAACCGGCTAAAGTTTAGCAAAGAAGACTGCAGCGGGTAGGGAATGACAAAAGATACATTGGTTGATTCATGGGAGGAATTTTCCAAAGGAGGAAAGCTCGTGGGAGGATGCATAGACAATCAAACTTTAACTTCCTAGTTTCCAAGTTTGAGGACAATATTGTTGATAAGGGGATAGTTTGTCATGGCTTCAAGGGTTTAATCAGTCTTTCCCAAAAGCAATTAAGTTTCAACAAAAGAGAGTACACACAGAGGTGAGTCGAACTGGGAACTAACCTCTCAACAACTAATCTTCTCCAGTTGGTTAAACACCGTTGGGGTACAATTATAGGGGAGAACCATTGTATATAAGAAAACTATCAATTGGGTAATCTGATCTTGTATGGTGAATTCGAACTGCACATTTGCAGTGTTCTCTCTCCCTTTTTTGGGTTTAATGGTAAATTTACATTTGAGATTTAGATTGTACCAAATATTAAGACCCAGACCCGTAGACCTATATAGCATTAACTATGTATAATGTTATCTCAATTCACTTTAACATTCTCTATGTATTTTTATTTTCAATTTATAAAATATAATGGGTTTCCTTTTTTTTTCTTTTCGAATTAACTCAGGTGCATATTGAATTTGAATTATTTGTATTCAAGATAATATATGTTTTATTTAGTGAAGAGAAAAATTAGAATGATAGAGTCATTTAGAACGTGTTTTGATTGTTAAATTGTGGTTTTCTCCGCCTAGGGCTTCCTCCCACTCTGCCTAGGGTTTCCTCCCCCCGCCCTTGTCTCCTCTTCGCCGCCCCGGTCTCCGCTTAGGGTTTCCTCCTGCTCACACCTCCCCACTTGAGCCTCCCATTCGAGCCGCCCGCTTGCACCTCCCTGTTCGCGCCTCTCGCTTGCGTTTCACCGCCGGCCTCCCGCTCGCATTTCAACGGCCCGCCTCCCGCTTGCGTTTCATCACCGGCCTCTCGCTCTCTGATGTGACGTCAAAGTCATGTATTTTCTGAGGCATTTAACATCTCTTTTGCTATCTTTTTGTTGGAAAATTGCTAGATTTAGGTATGTTTACATCATAAGGGGTTTAGATAACCATTTTTTGTTTTTGTATATAAATCCTTCATTTTGCAATCTACTTTGAGTTTAATGGATGTTTGGTCCTTAAGAGCGTCTAGATTCCTTTTTGTAAGCTTAATTTGTAGATTGCTTGTAAGCACTACGGAATATTTTAGTGAAGGTCATTCGCAAGAATGGTAGAAGATGGGGGAAGGCCATTCACAAGGATGGTAGAAGATTGAAGGCCACGAGTCAAACGTGGTAAAAGACAAAGAAGTGGAGGGATTGTGATCCGGCCAAGTTCTAAGAATTATCCGAGAAGAACCAGCCTCCAAGATGGCACCATTGGATTCAACTTCTCAAGCATTATAAAATCTACTACAAGAACTCTCAAAACGGATCAACGGTTCTCCCTTAACAACGCAAAAACCGGCTGGTCGTGCGTAAAACCGCACGCCGAAGACAAGCCAAATACTCGGCTCGGTTTGAAAAACGAGCGACTAGCGCGCGACCAGTGCGCCCGGGTCACATGTTGTCCATTTTGTCTCACCAACTTTACTATAAATACCCATTTTTCTTATCTTCATTACACAACTTTTTAAGGCCGAAAATTCACCTCCAAGAACCCTAGTTCTTCATTTTCTCTTCTTCTTTTCTTCTTTCTTTTCTTAATTTTTGTAGATTAGTTATGGGTTGTTGTAAATTAGCTTAGTTAACTCCTTGGGAGCCTTGAATTAAAGCTTCCATATCTATGTCTTCAGAATCCATATCTATCTATTTGATGCTTTTTTCTATTGTGTATTTATTGTGCTTGAACTTGATTGTTGAATCCATTATTGATGTTAGAAGGTTGAGTATATGAATTGCTTGTATGATTTGTGTGTTAGAGTTTGGAGAAAGTAGCTAATTCTCCT
>JAUOBV010457583.1:0-10251 GCA_032360425.1 Rubia occidens | reverse complement strand
AAAAAACCCTGCCCACATCAAAATTTCATCTCCAAAACAGCTTCCCAGCACTTCCAAACAGACGAGATTAGATTAGTCGACTCAGCTCACATCCATAAGGATAGTGTGGGTCCCTTGCCTTTTCTGGTCAAAAGAATAGAGCGTGTTAAAAAAAATTAAAAGGTAAAATGGTGGGGAAGATTGTCTTTCGATAAGTATATGGAAAATCGAGGTTGAATTATAATTACAGAAAGTTAAAAATGCAGTTGCAATATTAAAAATTTATTATGCAATGTCCAAAAGTTATAAGTTTATAATCCGATTAATACAATCAGAAAATTTTATATTTATTTCTTCTAGTTTGTTGTTTAAATCTTGATTTTTCCATAACATATGGAAAAACCATATTTTAAGAGACGGACTAAAAAAACACACTCCATTTTAATAATTTTACTACCTCAGATAGATTGGCCCTCTTTTATTTTTGTTTTGCTATATAATATTGGCACTTTCATTTCTTGACAAATAAGATTATTTTATTCATTCAATTTGAATCTTACTCCCTCACCATAATTTCCCCCGCTTATTTTAATTTTTGAAATAAATATGCCATTTAATATGTCAATATTTAGAAGCAAGGAGAAAAACAAGTTTTTCAGCATAGAACTCTTGCTGCTTAGTTGAAGAGATTTAATAAGATCCAATATTATTTTGATCATATTTTTATTTAAGTAAAAGCTTCGTAGTGTTTTTTTTGGAAGGAGTACTAAAACATGTTTTTATAAGTAAATCAACTTATAAACTCAGCTAAACACACTCTCACCTCCCCCCCATCCCCAAACTGTTTGTAATAGAGATCTATGTTGATAGTAAAGTATTTGTAATTGTAAAATGCTTTCACTCTAATATATTTTTCCAACTTTCTTTAAATAGCGAAGATATTTAAAATTGGATGAATCTCTATATTTGTAATAAAGGAAAAATTAAATGTGAAGAATACAGCAAACTATTTTATGACATTAATGTGTAAGTATACAAAAACAGAAATTTGAAGGAATAATATAAATGTTAATTCATCATTTTAAATAATTTCTTAGAAGAGGGATTGGACCTAATTTTAATCAAATAAGCTAATAAAAATATACAATCAGTTATTTTGAACAATTAATGGACTACTACATGAGCAATAACAAGCATGTGCTTTTGTGGCCTTAATCGGACCAGAATAGAAATGATGCAGACCCAAAATGAAAGACCAAACTTGTTCCTTTCCACAACGACAAGATTCTCGTTTTTTTTTAAATAAAAAAAACCTAAGAGGTTGTTTGATTTATTTGGGAATTCATTTTTTGGAGCAATTTCATTTCACCATCAAGTTAAATCCCTAATTAAATTTTTGGGAAATATGAAATGTTTGTTTGGCTGTACATGAAGGAATTTGTATTTCCTAAAATTTATCTACATGAATGATGTTTGGTTTATTTCATCTAGTTCCTACAAAATTCAACTACTAGTATAACTTCTTTTTTTTTCCAAAAAACTATATTTTTCAATATTCACATGTCACAATCTTCAAGCATTCAACATGGAAAAGAAAATTGAGTTAGATCTTAACTCATCCAAAATCTAAGAAGATAATCAATAAATTATATTATATCTTATTTAATTAGTTTTAATATTATGAATTTTCATTATTAGATTGGGGAATGAATAAATATTGGAATAAAACAAAGGAATGGATAAATATTGGTATAAAACAAACCGATGAATGATAAAATCGAATTTTCTTGTAAAAAAAAATGATTTCCAAAGGACGTAGGTATAATTGTGGCACACCAGTTGTGTAGAAAAAGTGGCGTAAAGGATTGAACTGGAAAAAAAGGGCAAAAACACAGTAAAATGATGAAGGAAATGTGACTGACAGAGCGGATATTTGGTAAGATACTTCCCAAGTTGTGTGGGAACTTTAACTTACTCCACAATTGTAAATTCCTACATTTTAAAAATATTTTCTACCAACCAACCAAACAACTCAACCAAATCCAAAATTTTAGAAATTTGTATTTACCATACAACTCACCGCATACTAAACGACCTCTATATATTTTAGTACCCGATGCACTGAAACGCCTATATATTTTATTTACATTTATAATCCTGAC
The DNA here is from genome assembly GCA_032360425.1 of Rubia occidens. NCBI lineage: Eukaryota > Viridiplantae > Streptophyta > Magnoliopsida > Gentianales > Rubiaceae > Rubia > Rubia occidens. The sequence continues at coordinate 8,110 of JAUOBV010457583.1, read as the reverse complement.
TTTAGGCTGAAAGTGCCAATATAACCCTGCAATTTCAGAAAGTGCAAAAATAACCCTAACTTATTATTGTATGTGCTAATCTAACCCTAACTTTTGAAAAAATGTGCCGATATACCCAAAGTCTATCTTTCCGGCGTTGACCGTGTAAATTTCGGCCAAGAGAAAAAATAAAATGACTAAAATACCCTTGAACTAAAATCGATTTTTTGGCCGAAATACCCCTCAGAGTTATACAAGGTTATTTCAGCACATAGTCAATAAAGTCTGGGTTATATATGCACCTCTGATATAAAGACAGGGTTATTTTAGCACATAGTCAATAAAGTTAGGGTTATATATGCACTTCCGATATAAAAGACAGGGTTATTTCAGCACATAGTTAATAAAATGAAGATGCGTCTTCTTCCCTTGACATCTCCCCGTTTTAGTCGTTGCCATCACCGGAAGCTTCCCATGTGATTTGTCATGGGCTACCTCATAGTATAATTAAGGGCCACTGCTTCCCCTGTAATTAAGGCTTGCTGGTTCCCCTGTCAATTTTAGTACCTCATAGTACTTCCCCTGTACTTTTAAAAAATTGAAATAGCCCTGCTTGAACTATTGTGTAAGGGCACTTCACACATTTTGAATAGGTTGTAACGATGAAATCACAACAAAAACAACATCAATATCAATTTTAATCCATGTCATAATTTCCAAATATTTTATTTGCCCCAAATCTGACCTAGGGCTCACATACGACGAATATATTTTTTTACCTGCGCTAGAGAGTCGAAACAGGGCCGCTGGATGTGATATTCAAGGAGGAAGAAATGAAGAAGTTTTGACGACGGTCGGGCGGAGGATAAATGGGAAGAGGAGGAGAAGCGGTCAGGCGATGCCTCGGTTTCTGTGCTTCGGGCTGAAGAAAGCAGGAAGAAGGGTGGAGCGAGAAGAAAGTCTGGGGAAGAATAGAAAATGCAAGAGGAAAATAGGAGAAATAAAGTAAGGGTCAAGGACATCATTTCATATTTTGTGACATTTTCCTTTTTTAAAAAATAAGGGCAAAATGGTATTTTCACCTTATTCCGACAGTAAACTAGTTGACTAAAAAGTCAATGGGGTCAACGGTTATTTTAGCACTTTCTGAGCTTGGAGGGTTATATTGACACTTTTAGCCTAAAGTCAGGGCCATTTTAGCACTTAGACCCTTTTTTAATTCAAGGGCAAAATTATCTTTCCTTAAAATCCGGCCATAAATCAGTTGACTAAATAATCAAACGAGTCAAAGGTTACTTTGGCACTTTCTGAAATTGCAGGGTTATATTGGCACTATCGCTCTAAAGTTAGAGTTATTTTATCACTTAACTCCTTTTATTTTAATACAATTTTTTATTGGATATTGTAACATAATTAAGTGTAAAGTTAAGAGTCCACTCCAACTTATTTTATTATAATTAATATATTATAAAATAATACAGGGGACATAAATCAAGATGCAAAAAAATATTACTTTGTTTGAATCATCTAATATTATATTCCAAATTTAGTAATGTCTTAAATCTTTAACTCGATGAAGTAAATATAAAAATTTTGGATTTATTTATAACAATTATTTTCACAACTTTTCTCTAACTAATGGATACACTTGATTGTTTAGGTAATGTATCTTGATTTTAGTACCATTCAATTTTTTATGTTTCATTTTAGAATTTTTTTTGCAAATTTATTAAGAATGTGAAGTAAATAATGTCATGTAAAATTGATATAGAAACTATGAAAATTTAAATAAATACTCACTTGATCGATTAGTAAGTGGTGATCTTTACAATAAATTCACCATTTTTCTTCAAATTAACAAAAATAAAGCGAAGATTAAAAAAATAGTTTATAATTTAAAGAAAATTTAGTAATGGAATGAGCCAAAAGGTAATTTTTTTTAATCTAGTGACATAAAAAGTAATTCTGATTTCAAAATTTGTAAACAAACATTTAAGGTACTTCATTGGACATGTCTTCTCAAATCACGCCGATCATCAGGCTACTCATTTTGGATATACATTTTTATAGAAGGTTTCACTCTAGATTTATTGTGTTTAGAACTAGACTTCAAGAGGCAAAATACCTTAAATGAAGTACTACTTACATCACGTGTCAAAAGATGATTTCGCTCCACCACAACGTTATCAGAGGTTGTAGGAGGAGGATGATCACGGTAACCCGTCGGTCACAGTTGTGGTTGTCCGCTTACCCAATGTGCATCGGTAGACCTTCTTATTTGATTCCTATCATAATCAACTCAGCTGTAGCATAAATTTCAACCGCCACGATCTTTGTTGGGATTTATATCTCGAAACTTGTGTAAAGAATGATCAAGCGTTAAATGTTGAGATACGAGTCTGAATACTCTTTATAACTGATTCTTGTGTCTGCGGTGTCAGCTGATTATTGTCACATGTGTTTGCGACAACTTCACGACATTGGTAGAGAAAATCAAACGTTAATCTTACATGAGTTAAAACGAAATCATGCATATTATATTTTTGAAGAGAATAATAGGTTTGTGAGTTAACTAAGGCCACGTTCTCTAAAGTTTATCTGCAGTTTAGTTCAGGTCAGTTCAGGTCAGTTCAGTTAAATTCAGTGTAAATTTAATTTGTGAAGTTTAGCCTAATTTAGTTATACATTACTATTTCTCAACACACTTATTTTAGTTGAATTCAGTTCGGTTCAGTTCAAATCAGTTCAGATAAGATCCAAAGAACCGAGCCTATGTCATATGGAATATGTCAATGAGAGTTTTATAGCTTGATTAAGCTAATCAAGAAGACACAGATTAATAATCCTTATTAATTGTAGGAAACAGATAAACAAGAGGGGGTCATGAATTAAATAAGAGTACGTCTCTTAAAAACCGATCTTTCCATAAGTCATGGAAAGACCAAAATTTAAAGTGTAAAATTTGAAAAAATGAAGATAAAATTTTCGGGTTGCATGAATCGGGTTATAAACTGTATAACTAATACATGTTACATAATAAAATTTTAATATTGTAACTAATTTTTTTTACCTTTTATTATTGTAATTAAACCCCGTCTTTCCGTAAGGCTATGAAAAGACGACCTTTCTCAAAATTTTGCCATTAAATAATTGCTGAAAAGAATATAAATGCAAGAAAATCCTTCAGGAATGTCAACCATAAAAACCGAAAATTCTCCAACAATCATGCTTTCCATTTCTTCACCAGCTGGATACGCGTTATCACTTGTACCATTCATTTATCCAATCTTCATGTGCTGCTTAATTAGGTTCTGTTCCAATTAATTGCCAGAAAAGAAAACTTGCACAGTAATGCATGAGGGAATTAAACCTTTGCATAATTGTAACTTTTTTTTAAAATAAGTAATTTTTTAGAAGTTTACCAAACATTATACAAGACAGGTTAGAAACTCAATCCGAGTTCAATTCCTCCTTCCTTCTTTTCATCTTGGGAATTGTGAGATCATGATTGAAAGAAACGTGATTTCGAGAGAAAAAAAGGACAGGTTATAAACTATATTAAACACACCAAATGTTAGAAGACATGTTATAAACTCTGTCAAACACATCAAAAGTCACCCAACTGAGGATTTTTTCTTCTATTTTAGATTATTATACTCCATCCGTCACACAATTAACTTCCTATTTTCTTTTAACCCAATTTTTTTTTTTGCAAACTGACGTGGCAACATCTTTTATTGTAAAAATTAGATTTTTGTAAGTTTTTGTATGAATGATATCATGAACAATGTAATATAGTAGTAAATAATGATAAATTTGGGATTTAGTGGAGTACATTCGATAGATTGAAGTGACTACGTACGAAAAAATTGTAAATAATAAGTTATCTATGGGATTATTTAAAAAAGAAAATAGAAAGTTATTTCTGAGACGAAATGAGTATTTGTGCACTCCTTCCGTCCCAAAAGTAATGATATATTTTCTTTTTAAATGTATTCAATGATCATGTTTGACCGTCTCTAACTATATATACCAATTTTATATTAAAAAATAATATTTAAAAATATATGTTAAGATGAATTCAATAATATCTCATATGATATATTTATTATATATACATAAATTAATTTATATTTATGGTCAAAATTTATGAAATTTAATTTTGAAAAATAAATATGTCATTACTGGTGGGACGGAAGGAACGAGGGAGAGTATACGATTATGTCTTCCTTTCCAACAATACAATGTTTGTTCTTTTGCACAAATATTACACGATGTATTAGCAAGAACTTTTGCAAAAGACCTGATCCTTAATGAAAATGGTCCCAAGTTTGACGATTGTATCTTGAGTTTTCAGTTGCTATGTTCCATTAGTTTGTATGTCCTTGTCACATGCACGACATTGACATAAATGCTCAATGAATAAAAAGTAATGAATTAAATAATTAATGTTATAATATTTTTAGATTTAACATAATTAACATTCAATAAATCAAAGAATAAACACTTTGTGATCTCTTAGTTTTACTAAAGTGTAACTTAAATTATGAGTTTTTAAAAAATGTCACTCAACCCCCCTTAACCGATATAAAAAGAAGTTTCACACAAATTATGAAGTATGAATATTGACCTGAAATTCTAAACACGGCTAATATTAAATGAATTTGAACTAGATATCCATATCGATTTTTAATAAATATATTTTAAAAACTCGAGGTTTAATAGACCATTCTGACAGAATTAGGATTTGGGTATCGGGTCATATCCAGTACGGGCCAACTCAGATAATTTAGGTATCGGGTCAACTTAACCCAGAACGAATTGGGTGGGGGTCAACTCACTTCGGGCATTTTCAAACTGGGTCAACTCAATGCCGAGTCACTATCCGGCGATGTCACGACCATGAGCATACTTCTCCATTTTAATTTTAAAAAATTTCAGAGTGTGAGGCTTTTAATTCAGCATTTTGTTCATTTTGATGTTTATTGGGGTAGCTTTTTAAAAATTGGTCCGTTTTTGTGAAATATTGCACTACGTATGTTCTCTGCCTATTCTTAGTTTTTCTAACGGCTTCTTTTACTAGGTTAAACCTAATTGACTTCTGATTTGATCTATATGTTAGTATAGGAGAAATCCGAGTCAATGTAGTTACAACAACTTACTTTTGGCGATTATGAATATAGTTTACAGTCCAGAATTGTAGACCGAGCAAATTGAAAAATCATTGATTGATCACCTTGTGTCATGTTAGACACTTTTGTACTCTCTTCTGATTTTTTACTTACATTTACAAAAGACTTTTTGGTGACCAAAATGATCGGTGTCATTCCTACTTTGTATATGAGACTACAATTTGATGGAGATGAACTGAATCTTTAATTAGGAGGTTTTCACTTTTGTTTTGGTTGCTTTAGAGGTCGAGTAGGACGGTGTTTTTGGTTCTCCGTGATAAGATGGCTGATATTTGAATATTTTCATCGGCTTTCACTGGTTCGAACCGAATTAGTTGGAAGTCTCATCAGTGTTTGACCTTTCATCCTACAGTGTACCCTTTTCAAATTGTTTAGACATAAAGACTGCAAATATGTAATTTGATGTTAGTGTTTTTATGATACCTATCTTGAGGCAACTTCTGATATAAGCCCCCGGGCAACTCGATGTATGCCTTCAGGCAATGTAAGCCAATTTTTGGCAATATAAGAGTTTAATGAAAAGGGAAGGACACCCTTTAAACCCCTTCTACGACGATTTGACTTTTTTGGGGGGAAAAAGATAAGCATTTTGCTCTAAAAAAGTCAAATTTTGAACAAATATATGCTCCCTCCGTATGTATTATTATTATGTTTGACACCCTAACTTTAGGTGTTTTTTTACAAGTTAAAATATGTGGTGAGAATTAAGTGAATAGAGTAAAAATTTTAATGAGTGGTTGTGAATGATTCACTTCTTGCCATAAAAGGGAATATGACAATTTTAGAAAAAGATATAAAAGTGGAAAGTGTGCCAACCTTAAGAAAATAGAGGGAGTAGTATGTTATATAGTTGCGAAAATACAAATATAACCCTTAATATTTTTTTAAAACCTAAAATTTTAATGAAAGTGTTGAAATAATCCTCTATTACCATTTCCGGCTTTGACTTTAACAAAAGCAAGATTGACTAGACAAAAAATACTCCTAAAATGAATATGACTTTCTAAGAACTAGTTTACCCTTACTAATCCCGCCGATGTTCCGTGCACCTCCACGCCCCTCCATCGTCGCGCAACCAATTTAATCATTGCCCCAAACGCATCCCTCTGGCCCAACCCCTCCATTCCCAGCCCAATTCCCACCCCGTCCCTACCCTTCTCCACTCAAGCTAAACCCAGCCCAACCTCGCCACCACCCATCCCAGCCCAGTTACTGGTGAGACCCTCCATTGTGAACCACATTGGAGATCCACTGCCGCGAGCCACCGCGACCCATTGCCGAGACTATCACCTAGCAAACTATCGCGGCCCATCGCCGAGACTATCACGGAGACCGCCGCTAAAGCCACCTCCAGACCAGTGCACAAGCTCCAGCCTGCCGAATTTGCAGAGTCACTAATGCTCAAACTCCACCAATCTAGAACCTCTGCCATTTGTCCTGTCTCTTGCTAGCCTCGCTGTTGTCCCGACTCGTCATCTGGCTATCTTTATACAACTCGCAACTAGGGCCAGTCCAATGTATTTTAGAGCCCTGTGTAATTTTTTTGGCCATTATATAATTTTTATTTTAATACAAAAATAAACAAAAAAATTATTGGATATTGTAACATAATTAAGTGTAATGTTAAGAGTCCACTCCAACTTATTTTATTATTGTTAATATGTTATAAAAAAAATACAGGGGGCATAAATCATGATGCAAAAAAAAATTACTTTCTTTGAATCATCTAACATTATATTCCAAATTTAGTAATGTCTTTAATCTTTAACTCAATGAAGTATATAAGAAAATGGATTTATTTATACCAAATATATTCATAAATTTTCTCTAAGTAATGGATACACTTTATTGTTTAGGTCCTATATCTTGATTTTATTACTATTCAATTATTAATGTTCCATTTTAGAAAAAAAATAATTTGCAATTTTGTTAAGTATGCGAAGTAAATAATGTCATGTAAAATTTCTATAGAAACTAAGAAAATTTAAATAAATAGTCTCTTGATCGATTAGTAAGTGGTGATCTTTACAATAAATTCACCATTTTCCTCTAACTTAACAAAAAAATGAAGATTAAAAAATACTTTATAATTTAAACATTCTTTTTATCAAATAGTGAAGTGAATGGTGAGTATTACAATGAAATTACAAACAATTGTGTTGATAAAACAATCTTGGATTCTCCACTTCTGGAAAGAAGCCACTATAAAAAAAAAAGTGCATATATAACCATACATAATTCACATTAGTGCAAGTATAACTCTGTCATAATATAAAGTGCAGATATAACCATAGATAGCTAGTGTATGTGCAAACATAACTTTTTCCGATAGTTTATGGGCCAATTATATTAAAAGACAAAATTACCCCTATGTAAAAAATTAAAAATACAAAAGGCAATAACCTGCATACTCCTGAAGCCCTAATCTCCTTCATCTTCATTATTCTCTTCTTCCACCCACAACTTACTCAAATCTTCATCTTCATTATCTGTGAGCCGTTGTAGAGTATATTTGGAGCTGCTGTGCACGACCACCCTGCTGAATAGCAAATCTGGAATCGTTGCGCACAACCACCCTACTCGAGTGCAAACATGGAGCCGCTGCGCGCTAACACCTCGCCTGAGATCCTTAGTGGATTTTAAAGCAAATTGTAACCTAGCCCGATTGCAAAAGGGCGCTCGTGGAGGAAGCAAATCCACCGGCATTGCAAATTTAGGGTTTAGCGCAACGTTCATGGAGCCATCGTCCATGGCGGATTTGCTCGAAGTAGAGGACTTCTACGGTCATGTGAACCGGGAGACGCTCGTTCGGTGGCGAGTCGAGGGTGGTGGTGTTGGCCTTGTGAAGTCGGGAGGGGTGGTGATGGTGCCGAGGTGGTGGGAGGTAGGTGTCCATGGTTTGTGGTGGCGGGGATGGTGATAGTGGTGGTGCGTGAGGA
>JAUOBV010457474.1:0-10251 GCA_032360425.1 Rubia occidens | reverse complement strand
TCCAAACTCAACATGCTGCTTTGCTATCAACTAACTAATGTTACTAATGACTTTTTATATACCTGACTATCCCTTTTTGGTAAAGCGACATCATTTTACTTTATTGATGTAAATAAAAATTACTTTGATTAGGATTTGGTTTAAATATCATTACATTACCTTATCAAATTTCATTATTGTACTACATAAAATAATATTCAGTTGTATAAATCAATGATTTAGTTTTCTATATAAACAAAAAAATTGGTATCAATCAATATTCATATTCATTTGACGAACTAACAATTTTGAACAATGTTTTTTTAGCTTTCCAAACCAATCTGAATATAATTATGACGAAGTTAAATTATTTGAAGTGTTATACTTTAGATTATAAAAAGTAAAAGCGATATACTTAATTTTGAATTTATCAAGCTAAAATACTATGCAAGTCGCCATCAAATATAATTTATAATTCCCAATCATTGTATGCAAAATAGAAAAAACTATACACGCTGTTACTTTTTTTTATCACAACACACAATTACTTTGAGTTTACGCTACAAATGAATATATATATATATATATATATATATATATAAGTGTTCCAAAATTTTAGATTCCCAAGTGAAAAAAAAGCCCCCAACCAATACATTAAAAAGGATTAAATTATGTACATCTAGTGAGCGAAAATAAAGAGCCTAGGTAGCTCAACAATAATCGTCTTTAAATCACACAAATTCTATTCCATAAATCAACCTGCACATGATTCAACTCAAAGAAACAAGGCCTCTGAAACACGATCTTGAGCATCATCCCAAGAACCTGAATCTTAAAATGATTACCATACTTGCACCAAATTCATGACGATATTTATATTATGGCAAAGAAATGCTAACTTGACATGAGTAAATAATTGGTATTTTATAACGATAATTGTATTGTGGGAAAGTCTCCACATGAGTAAACAATTGCTTGTGCTCCATAAGAAGCTACAGTTACACACTCAATAACCTTTCTCACGAAGAGCAGCCTGCTAATTCCAAGATAATTAATCATTTTTATGATATATAATGATTGGACTAAACGTGTAAATCTGGACAATGAAACTAACGGATACCCAATTTCAGATTAACCGAAGAACATGAACAAGAATAGGAAACGCTTCAGTTCTATTAGGAAATCAGCCATTTCTTAATTTCGTGAAATTATCTAGCAGAGAAATGGTAATGCATATATTAGAATTTACCCATTAGTAAACACGTTGAAGTTTTGAATGTTATATGTTGAGAAAGGATATCACATGTTGAGAGCTTTAAGAAATAACTCGGGTTCGAACACAGACACGATAATTGATAAGTAAGATACTAACTTAAGATACATCACATCTTCTTAGTAGTGATGCTACTATCGACGGACATGAGCTCCAAATATATTCTTGCAATTTCATCAGCCCAAGTAATTGCCGAATCCTCTAATATAGATACTCCATGTTGGATGAACAAGGTAGGATCATAACAGCCACTCGTGCTGGTATGGAAAATACTTGATTATTAAAAGTGGGAATGACTATTTCATATACATGTGATCAGATTAATGTTAAAGAATCCCAACAAAAGGAAATGAATTTGTCATAGCCTAAAATTCAAATCTAGGGGTACTTATCAGCTCTGCATATAAGTCTTCCTTGCCTGAATTTGTAATATACTTTAAAATATTGTCATATCCGTTGATTTTATCAATCGTGACGAAAGAAGAGCCTGAGAATGCCAACAAAACCAAGAGTTACTACAGTCTTACAGAGCATGGTGGTTACTTAGTATCCAGAAACTACGAGTAACTAACAAATATCAGCATGGAAAAACTCTTCTTCCAACCAAGCCAGGCATAAATTCTTGCTGGAATTTTAAATGTTACGTGCAGAAAGTTTTGAGAAATCAATATTCGAGCTTCCAGAGATAGTATCTTCCTGTGACGAATTCCAAAAGCAATGCCTCTGTAAAAATATGAAAACTCCAAGTAAAATGCAAAAATATTCTTCATATTAGCATTGATTGTCATGTATTAAATGAATAACACACACATTGCGGTTCTCTTTTTCCTTTCTTTTCCATCAAAATTATTCGAAGTAGAAGTGGACAAGAATGAGGAAGTGGTAATCCATAAAAGGTTAAAAGAAGCAGTGGGTGTTATATGAGAACTTACCTAGACAATTATGCTTCTATTAAGAGCGAAGGAATGAAACATAGGGTAATAAAGCTACTGGTTTTAGCATGGAAGAATAAGTTAAACAAAATATCTAACATGGCTGCTAGTTAATTTCAATTAGTAGATAGTCCTTAATTTGCAATTTTATTACTAAAATTTAACTTTGTTAAACATTTCCATATATAATTGGAAAAAATCTTGTTCCGTATATGACATGAATAGTTGTGTTTTTGGATTAAAAACTAAATCAAATTATTAGTTTTATTTCTAATATCTATTAAATCAACATAACACCCAAAATCAAACCATTAACCAAATCGAAAACTTTATTACTCGGACGAATGCACCAATTGAAGTAGTACAAATCAAACACGTCTTAGGTTGGAAGAACATTGGAGTATAGCACACGGTGAAAGATATTTCATCACCATTTATGTCTTAATTTCACAAATATTAGCTAAAAGAAAGATAACTGAAAATTTCTTGAGCTATATATACACAATGAGTCTTAAACTAACATGTATCCACCTACATGCCCAGAGAGATATTTATGATTAAAGACTTTACAAGTATCAAAACATCCATTTCAGAGGCAAATTTTGGACAGTACAACAAAGAATGATTCATCCATCCTAGCTTACTTTGGTCACACAATAGTATGCAATTTCCCGCCATCCAAATTTTCCGGCCAATAATGTACTTTTTGTCACTGCAGAAGAACGGAAACTTCACCAGAACCAAAACTAATAGTATGTACAACACATTCTCGCTACAAAAAAAACATCCAAAGAAAAGAAGAAAAAATCTCTCCACCTCGCGTATCCATTGAACCACCATACTTACATTGGTGGAGCATTTTTCTAGAGTCTCGTTATGTAAGAGCATGTCATTCCACTTTGACCTAAACTCATCCTCCCAGAAAAATTCCCTCGGGTGGAGTCCCATTTTAAACAAGATGCATAAAGGCACATACATAAGCAGGAACTAGGACTTCAAGAATGAAGATAACAACTGAATAGAATGAATTACTATGTTATCTATTAGAACGATTCACCATCAGAATTCAAATAGGGCCACCATCCGTCTCCTTAGTCACACTAAAAATTTGCCTTAAGTCACCCTCGTTAAATTTTCTTCATCCACTCCAAGCACAAATTCAAATATTTCTCCTTCAAGAAATTGCATTCTTGAGTAAAAGAAACTTTTGTAGAGTCACTCGAGTTAATCTGCTCATTCCTTAATTCTCATTTTCCACATTCCTCTCCATTGAGACCTTCCACCAGATTCTTTTACATTTTCGGAAGCACTTATAACATTGTTGTTAGAACTCATGTTTCCCTTTTCTTCTTCATCTTCTTTGGATTCAATCAGAAGTTCAGGATCAATTTCAACCATGTTCTGATAATATCTTCCATTATCATCAGGATAGTAGGGAATCTCATAAATAATGGGGTAAATTTTTCCCAAAATGATGGTTTTATAGATTGAACAAGGTCTTTGTCCTCTAAAACTACTGGTAAATATTTAATCATATTTGCTATTATCAAGCACAATGTGTACTTTGGGGTACTCAAGGAGTAATTTACCACATCGGTTAATCCTAGCTCAACCATGCCACCAAAATGAGGAATGCAAACAACAGCCTACAGTGGTCATATTAACATGAAAACTATATGCAATGTAATCTGAGTTCATAACTTCAATTTAGGTTCATGCATCATTCAATAGAGAAGTTATAAATTTGTCCCTTTTATGTATAAACCAATGAAGTTGACGTAGGAGAACATATATTACCTGAATGGATGCACTCTGATGAAAACAATCAATGTTAGCAACCAAAGTGAAAATAATATTAGATTATCGATGCATATAGGAACTTTGGTAACAATAAACAAGAATGAAGAGTCATTTTCTAACCTTTGTGAGTAGAGATTGAGAAAATACTTTGTTGCCTGCTTAGTGAGCATTGCACAACCATTTAATTTGATTATTAGCTAGCGTATATCCAAGAAATATGTAATGAGTTTTAAGAAAGATGTAACATGGTTCCTTTTGACATAAAAAATCATCATTTCTTCAAGAAATAAAAAAATTTAGAACCGTAGAATGAAATTAAAACTCCAAGAGAAACGAGGTTGCAAGCAATTTCAAAATCTTGAAAAAATCTAAGCTAAAATCCCAAGAAATTTGTGGAAAGAACCCCGAAATAACCCACAAAAAAATGCCTGGCAAGGAATTGAACTAGAAACGTGGAAATTTGAGGGAGAAACGCAAGAAAATCAATAGAAACTGTTCAATGATGTATTGGGTGGAACATCAACATTTTTCTCAATTAAGAGTGTTTTATTGATATGAGGAAGCTGGAAAAGGGATGAAGGAAAGTTCCAATAGGCGTGCAGATGTAACGCTATGCAACATTGTATTAGAAAACAATGGAAGTCAATTTCAAGTAAAAACGATGTCGTTTAAGAAATCATGGAGAAAATGACAGAAATACCACCAATTGATAGTAATAATGAAACCAAACAAAATCACAGAGTCTTTATTGTAGTGTGTTTTTTGATAAAATAATATTTGTGGATTGGACTTGAAGTTAAATTTAAGGAAAATCATCAAAATGTGGTTTCATTAGGTAAACATTGAAACTAAGATACTAAGGGTGTATTTGACAGAGTTTATGAGTGTTTTACTTATGAGCTAAGCAACTTTTAATGTTTGGTAAAAACCTTTAAAAATTTGTAATTTAAAAGCAGAAGGCATATTTGGAGAAAAAACAGAAATTGGTCTCCCATCACTTTCAAAATAAGCAAACTTTACTTATAATCACTGCTCCACCAAACACACCCTATGGCCCCGTTCTTCCGGTCTTATTTTTTGTGTAACTGAACTGAATTTAAATGAACTGAATAAATTTAAAATTAGTGTGCTGAAAAATAGTAACAATATGACTAAATTAATCCAAATTTCATGAAATTAAATTTATTTTGAACTAAACCAAATTTAATTGGGCTAAATTAAATTGAACTAAACCGAACTAAGTGTAGATAAATTGAGAGAACGGGACCAAACTAGATCAATCAAGTTACTAAAATAGTTAAAAGGTACCATAATACTTAAGGATAACATTTCAATTCCTCTTACCTATAATTTTATATTTATTTATTTCTTCATAAACTAGATGAGAAAAGTGAATATATAACCCAATATAATTCATACAAGTGCAAATATAACCTTATGATAATTGTAATTGCAAATATAACCCTAGATAATAAGGAAAAGTGCAAAAATACCCATTCTGGAAAATTTAAGCCGGAATTCGATGAAATGTCATTTCTTACTCCTCTAAAAAACAAAATAAAAAGTAAATAAAATGAATTTACTATCATATTCCTGACCCTTACAATTATGAGAGAAAAAGATGAATAACGGCTATTCTCCCACCACAATTAGAGTCGAAATGAGTACCAGCTCATTGACTTCATCTCCAGTGAGGTCATCTATATCGGTGACAACTATTCCAATAACCACCGGCTCATCTCTCGACATGGCCGATGACTTTAATTTCCCAGTCGATCTTATCTCTGTTCATGGCTGCAAGGATGAAACCCTGGCCGGTACGTCATCCCTAGTGACTCTCGCATCCAACTCTGTAACTGTTTTTTCTTCTTGAAACGAAACAGTTACGAAATTTCACGTGAAGAAAAATTGTATGGTGTGAAAAAGAAGGAATTATTGGAAATTAGGTGAATTATAGTAGCTGGGGATATGATAGCTGTTAGAGTATCTTCTCTCATCACCTTGTTCATTCTTTTCATCACTTAAAACCCCATCATTTAAAACCTCAACGGTCAAGATGGAAGAGATGGAGTTGTGCGCCGGGGGGTTGAGATATGAAGGTGAGGCAAAATATGTAAGTGGCGCCGGATCCGGTGGAGGGGGGTAGTTAGTGGTGGGGGCGGTGATAGGGGTGGCAATCTCTAGTAGCAAGAATCCACAACATTGTAGCATTGGGAGAGGTGGTGTGGTGACCAGTGGTGGCGGCCAGTGATGGGGGTGATGGTCGGGAAGGGTGGTGGGGGGCATAATTGTTCTAACACTTTTAGGTTTTAGGTCAACCAGTATTTTTATCATTTTATATGCATTCAATACTGGAAAAAACGTGCTAGGGTTATATTTGCACTTGCATCAATTAGTTAGAGTTGTTTTGTAGTTTAAATTATCTGAGGGTTATATTTGCGCTTACTCAAGTATACAGGTGTGTGTGTGTGTGTGTGTGTATATATATATATACACATATAGAGTATCTACATTCACATGCCTGAATAGTCAAAATTAATGCCTTTAATATTTGTCCTTTATATTTTTAAGACAAGTAATAAACTAGTGTGATGTAAGGTATATACAACTTTTAATCATTTAAGGTTCTAAAATGTAATAGATTAATCTAGTTTGGGATATCTCTACATTTACATGCCTGAATAGTCAAAATTAACGCTTTTAATATTTGTCCATTATATTTTTAAGACAAGTAATAAACTAGTGTGATGCAAGGTATATGCAGCGTTTAATCATTTAACGTTCTAAAATGTTGCAACATTTATAGCAAAATGTATTGTGGTATACATATAGAGTATAAATACATGATATTTGTGGAGTATAAGTATAAATAATATTGAGAATATATAAAATTAAATATCACGGGTCTTTCAATATTGTAGCGGGATTGAGTTTCACTTCACTTTGATGATAAAGTTGTATCTCTTCAGATGTCCAACTCGTGAAACAAAATATTGTTCCATGGAGTTGTATTCTTACTAGTCATTCAAATATTCATATTCTTACGAATCATTCTCTATATAAATAATGACATGTCATATGTATGAGGAACAAAAATCATTTACCTTACTTGCCCTAGAAAAATCATGTCATATCTCTGATTGGAACTTGCCTGAATAAACAACGTATATATAATAGATTAATCCAGTTTAATATATATTTGTATTTACATGCATGGATTGTCAAAATTAATGCTTTTAATATTTGTCCTTTATATTTTTAAGACAAGTAATAAACTAGTGTGATGCAAGGTATATACAGTGTTTAATCATTTAAGGTTCTAAAATGTTGCAACATTTATAGCAAAATGTATTGTGGTATACATATAGAGTATAAATACATAATATTTGTGGTTGCTTCCATTCGCAGGACCTTCAATATTTTAGCGGGATTGAGTTCCACTTCTATTTGATGATAAAGTTTTATCTCTTCATATGACTAACTCGTGAAACAAAATATTTTTTCATACAGTTATGTTCTTACGAGTCATTCAAATATTCATATCCTTATGAGTCATTATTTATATAAATAAGGACATGTCATATGTATGAGGAACAAAAATCATTTACCTTACATTCCCTAGAAAAGATTTACTGCAGAAGTTTTTCTTATTGTATAGACATAAACCTAAACAAAAATTCTTGTCATATTGTTTCTTGGTAATAGCCAAGATTCAAATGTTTATTCTTCATATCTCAAAAGAGTTACCATGCAACTTTGTTGTTCACATTAGGTCAGTAAATTTCTTCTAGGAAAGATATGAAATACGTGCTAGAAAGAAATTATCATGTCACTCACTATATAAGTTCTAGTATATCATTTCCTAACGATCTAAAAGAATTTTTTTCCTAGGTATAATGACTTATTCCTTAAAGGAGATAACTGTAACTTTCAAAACTTGGACAAATTTGAGAGTGTTGTCTATTGTCGTTGGAAAAGGGAAAAACTTTTTCTTTCAAAATAACATTGGTCTTATGAGGAGAATATCATATGGGGTTCAAGAGGACTGTAAGTGTTAATATGTTACCGTATGAGCTTAAATCAATTTCATGTCATCATTGTATGCAATAGACATGTCATGGAAGTGTGTAGATATGTGCAAGAACAAAAATACGCAAGACTAAAAGAACACACTTTGGATGTAGTGCAAGGTAACTAGTTAAGTGCTTGTGTAGTACACTTTATTCAAACGTGTAACCTACCTAACATTAAATTGCTAAAGCTGATAGAAACCTATCCATATATACGCACTTATAGAGATTGGTGTAGGCTACATAAGAATTGAAGTACGGGAAATTGTTACAAAAATTGTGAGTGCACGTGAAAAATAAATCCTTTTTTCATAGCACTTTGACTGATAATTAAATTTCCATACACTTTGTGTTGTATAATTATTATTCAATATGACTTCTACTCTAAATGTGCTTGTTTTATTGTTGGCGGATGATAGCATGAGATTGGAGCGAGTGAGAATACATTTGTTTTCCCTAATATATAATATTGAGCATTGGTATGTATTACTCACTTCCTAAACAAACCATTGACAGTATGCCAATCCTTTGGTTATAGATCTATCCGTTGATGATAAAACACCATACACAACTAAGAAATTGAAGATTGTGAGGGCAGTTCATCCACCCACACTGTTCAAGTATTCATAGATGCCCTCTAATCATGTATGCGACATTATATGTATCTTGAATGCCCACACTAGGTCTAATCAGTTTTCATTAAGGTTTAGGGATTTCGTAGGTATCTTGACCAATGAAAGGTATCAAACTAGTTACCGTACAATTTGTGTATTCGTGTATGAAACTACTAATATGTATTTGACGTTCAATGTATTAATGAAGTGCATTTATGAAAACAATAAATTGAATGAGATCCATAATTTTCTGATGAAAATTCCAATTTTGGATGTTGGTTCGTTGTTATTTTTAATGATACTTTCGAACTCGGAAACAAAATTAAAATGCTATATTACAAAATAACAAATATTCTGAATTGGTAACTAAACAGGAAGTGGATCGAAACAAGATAATACAAAAACATGCACACATATCCCAATCAATTTATGACTTCACAATCTCATAACTTTTGACATCTGATCTGATATCACCATTTATACACAAACATATCATGTACTTGATCTCTACTTAAGTTTCAGATATCGAAAATAGTCATAATTGATTGGTTGCATAACAAAAATATCGCTAATATTTAAAGCAACTTAGAGGAGCTCGTAAACCTTCCCACTCTGGGAAAATAATTATGATCCAATAAGTATATATCGAGGGTCGTGATCTGCTACTCTTTCGAATTCAAAAGTCACAACGGTGGTTAAAAAAATATCCCTCGCTCAAAATTGTCGAGGAATACCTAGTTCTACAGCGATGGAGACACAGTCGTCCAACTCGTGGTTGACTGCGCGGCGGTGCTAAGGGATGACGGTGAAAATGATTGTTCATTGCATGGTTTCACAACCATAACACAACCCTCCCCGCACTACTGGTAGCTGATGAATAAACTGTGTTCTGTGGTTATGAATTCTGACTATCTTGAGCAATTTTGTGCCATGTAGGAGTATCAGTAGAGCAATAAATTGTGCACAACCAGTACGATGACATCGCAATGCTATAAAGAAGAAGCGAGTAGCATTGTAAGAACACAATTATCTGAATTTTTTTATGATTCCCATGTAAATGCATTCAATTTGTGTGATTTGTCTTTCATTTACTAATTCTTCTGTTTTCCAGAAATTCAGGAAAATGATCCTCATCGATTGTTCTTATTAAGAACATTTATGTGAATAAGAAAGTCGGTACATACATTCCAAGGATTTGTTCGAAATCAACTCAAAATTAACTGAAGATATAACATGAGTTCGATACATTGAACTTGTACAGAATCTACTTATGTTTTTCCACCAGTGTTTAAGCAATGTTCTTGATCAAGATTTCGAATACAAAAATATTTATTGATTCTCCTCTTATTGCAATTATTTGAGTGTAACTGTCACATTCAATGGTGTAACCATATAAATAACAATATTTTTTTATGTTTATAAATGGCAATACTAATGTTATGTTCAACAACCTTTTTATTCATTTGTAGGTTTTATTTGAGCTCCAAACACACTTCTCAAAATCCATGGAGCAACTACCAAATGTTGATTACCCCCTCAACATTCCACCTCAATGGCATTACTATTTTTTTACTCGTTTTCTC
>JAUOBV010457044.1:0-17548 GCA_032360425.1 Rubia occidens | reverse complement strand
TCGGGTATTAGGTTCGGGTTGAATCAGGTGTGGGTTGGCTCGGGTTTGGGTTGATCCAAGGTTCATGTTTAGGTTGGATTCAGGTCCAGATTATCGAGTCATATTCATGTTCTGGGTTAAATCCGGTCGTGTTGAGTTTGGGTACAGGTTAATATGTCTCAGGTCAAAATTAAGTATCGAGTTGAGTGTGTCATGTCAAGTCGGGTTTGGGTCAATATTTCTCAGATCAGATCAGATTTTGGGTTGATTCAATTACATCGATACGGATCTTATTCTCGGTTCGGGTCAGAGATTGATAGCTATATGGGGAGTGTTGTGGTGTTCCGCTGTCACAGTCTTAGTGGGTTACAATGGACATGATCTAGTTATGGGATCGATTAACAGGATGAATGGTCTTCCCCCCACCCTTAGTCCCCTCATTTATGGTCTCGGGTTGCCCTCTAGCCTCTGTCGATCCATTATACCCCCTCTCTCGTTTCCTTCTTCAATGTTTCAACCATTAAACCCTCATTTAGTGTTTCTTGTTCCTGGCTGTCCATGGTGGCATGCCCAAGATTCGCCTCAACCTCTCCGCCAACGTCTTCTATATACCTCGCCGATTGTAGCTTCGTCGCATCGTCAGAGTAGCAGATTGGTAGTGCACGGGCAGAGGTGGATCCAAGAATTTTTATTTGCTGGGGCACATTTAATATTAAACAAAGAGTGAATCTCCTGACAAGCGATCTATCCATAGATAGACCACTTATTTTTTTAGAAAAATGTGCATTTATGCCCCTCAATTTCTTGTTTTGTGCACATATACCCTCCAATTTTTGAAAGTGTATTTGTACCACTAGTGACATTTTGAAATAGCATTTGTACCCCTGGTGACATCCAGAAAATTGGTCAACTTTGGTCATTATCATAATCAAAGGAAATGATTGTTTTGCCCCTAAAAAACCAAAAATTAGAAATCAATTTCAGATTGTTGCCCCATATCTTGAATCCGTTTGAGTAATCCAACTCAGACGAAGGAAATCTGCTAGAATTAAGATTGGAAACAGGAACTAAATCTCACCCGACCAAGTCACGGATGAAGAGCCTCAAATCCTAGTCCAGATCACACTGTTTTTTAACTCAAAATTTTGACAAGGCATTTTTCTATCGATGTTGATGAAGTGGAGGTTATTTTGGTAATTTTAATATTGGCCAACCCTGGAAAATAATAGGTAACGTCGGACTCAGGCAGAAGGAGTATGAGTTTTTATGTCACAGCTAATCCAAGGGTATATGTGCACTTTTGAAAAACTAGGGGTATATGTGCACTAACCAAAAAATTGGGGGGTATGGATGCATTTTACCCCATTTTTTTATCATAAACACTGCATTTAATAAATTGCATACTCCCCCTGTCACTGCCTATTTTGCAGTGAGAAAATTTGCGGGAGAAAATTTCAGCAGTGGAAAGCATGGGAAAAGCTGACCAGAATTGACACAATCTCACTTTCATGTCAGGATGAACAGTGATCGAAGTAACTAATTTCTATTCAAAATTTGACCAAATTAAAAACAAGTTCAAGTTCTGATATTTACCACCAGAACTCTAATTTTTGCTCCAACTTTTAAAAGTTGGAGCCGGAGCCAAATTTTACATTTCACTGCTACAGCACAGTCAGTATCAGTTGGTATCAATTGGTATCAGAGCAAAGCGAAAGTTTATGCGACCATCATATCAGTATTTTATTATTTTCTGGAAAAAATTAAAAAAAAACTAAAACAAAAATCTACCGACCGGACATTCCGTCGTCGCTCCGTTACGAATCAGCTGCCACACCGCCGCTGCTATCCTCCGTTCCGTCTCCGGCCGATCAGCATCTCCGGCCATTCTGGTGACACTGCTCAGCTCCGATCTCCGCCACCGAAGCCGTCGTTCTGTTCACCATCTACTGCAACTCCGATCGACATCTGACTTCAGATCCACCATTTTGAAGTCGCTGCTCTGCTCCGATCATCTCCAGCTTCTCTGACCGGTCAGCTCCATCCGCTTATCTCCGACCACCGCCAGACTTGAGCTCCACTGATCTTCTCACCGTAGTTTCGTTCGCCTCCATCTTTTCCAACGCCAAGCTTGTCTTCTACGCATTCGCGGCTCCATCGCCGTTTCAGTGCTTTCCGGTCGCCGCTACAGGATTCCTGAAGTTCGGGCAGAGAGAAGCTCAGCGAAGAAGAAAGTCAAACAACGAAGTACAGTCGGCGGATGCTACACACGCATGGAACATAAACCGATAGGGTGAGATTCACGCGTGATTCCTTTTGGTCCATCCTATTCATCTTGCGGGTTTGTAATTTATTGCTATATTTTGAATTTTTAGCGATCTTATCCCATTTTTTCGTCAGTTTTATTGTCTCGCGAGTTGAAGGGAGTTTTCTGCCAAATCAGTATCCAGTCACCGTTTATTAGCACGGGATGGTGTGTGGCGTTTATCTACATTTATTTTTTAAGATCATTCTCGTTTCGAGGACGAAACTTTTCGACAACAGAGGGAATGATAAGATGTCAAAAATGTCATTATTATATTTTTCATAATTTAGTATCTTTAGAGTTTAACACTATACTCTTTTTTCCACTGAATTTTTTAATGAGGTAGTGTGCTCATATTTAGAATTAATTTTGAAATCTTGTAATTTAGTAGTTTTGATTTGATTAGAATTAGATTTAGTAAAATTAGATAATGTAATATTCTTCAAGATTACTTGAAGAAAAATTCGAGTAGATTACCATTTATTTTAGGAGTTCTAGTTAGATATGGTATTAGCTTCTTAAACCTGTCATAATTCGATTCAGTTTCCAATTGTAATTAGGTTTTATGACCGAGATTACCTCTATAAATAGAAGACTTGTACATGAGAATTGTACTAATCTTTTATCAATCATATATTCAGAATTTTGAGTCATTCTCATTGTTTTCATTGTTGCTTAATCTTGCTGGTTAGTTAAGTTTCAATATCCTTTGTGAGCTAACCCTGCGGGCTAGTTAGTGAGCGAAGAACCCTTGTGATCTAAACCTGCAGACTATTTAGAGAACAAGTCGGAATTGAGTGTACCCTGCAAGCTAGACGCTGCAATTTCGCGCAGCACAAGTGGGTTGGATGAAATCCCCACTTTTGTCAAAGATCCGATATTCCACAATTCAGAGTTTTCACAAGGAGATCCATATCACTTTGACTAAATCCGCCAGCCCCACGAAAACCCAAGGACAATAACTGATGAGGCAATCAACTTCACTTTCAACACATAGCAGCACATTTCCCCTTTTGCCAAACCCTGATGCTCTTGTCTTTGATGCCAGATTACATCTTGTCATTGTTGCTTTGAATAGCCAGTTTAGATCAGTTGTTTGAATATGTATTAGTCAGTTTAGCATTGTCCAGTTTAACATTTTAGATTCGTTTTGAGGTTGTCCGGTTTGACATTGTCTAGTTAAGCACATAATATGTAACGGGTTTTTGGTAGATCGGTTGATCCAAGTATGTATCTCAATGATTTTGCTTCTGTTTCATTTGCCAAAAGGAATTGCATTCGAAAAGTCCAAATGTCTTGACCCGTCAAGGTTGAGTATTTTATAAAAGGCTTGTTTTTATCATAACTAGTGAAATGGCTTCCTTCTGTCTTAATTCAAAGTGCACACTTTAACTTTCACCAATTAACTCAAAAAATATTTGATCCTTAATATCTTTTATTAATGATAGTTAAAACTTGTAAAAAGTTGATATTATGAAAATATATGTCATAATAAATCTAACAAGGTATCACTTAATAATATTTATATTTATACACCTATTCAATTTTGGGGTCAAAGTTAAGAAATTTTGAATAAATGAATAGTTAAATTACAGTTTAAATTGAGACAGAGGGAGTACAAATTATACGATGAGGATATTCATTTATTGGCGTCAGGTCAACGGTTGGAATTAATAGAAAAGGAATTTTTTTTGATGCAACACTTATAAAAATGTGTTGAAAAAATGTGCATTTATGCCCTCGGTTTCTTGTTTTGTTCACATATACCCTCCAATTTTTTGAAAGTGCATTTGTACCTTTTAATGACATCTGAAAAATTGGTCAATTTTGATCATTATCGGACTCAACAGAAATGATTGTTTTCCCCTAAAGAAAACAAAATAAAAAAAAATAGAAACCAACTAGGATTTCACCACATATCTTGAATCCGTTCGAATACTCCGACACATTCGAGGGAAATCCCCTGGAATTAGGGTTGGAAACAGGAACTATATCTCATCCGGCCAAGTCGCGGATGAAGAGGTTTGAATCCTAGTCCAGACCACATTGTTTTTAACACAAAATTTTGACAAGGCATTTTTATATCGAACTTGATGAAGGGTGGGCTCCACTTCAGTAGAGGGTAAAATTGTCCTTAACTTTTCAAAAATGAAGTGGAGGTTATTTTGATAATTTCAATATTAACCAACACCGAAAAATGATAAGTCAACGTCGGACTTAGGCAGGAGGGGTTTGAGATTTTAGGTTACAGCTAAACTAGAAATATATGTGCACTTTTAAAAAATTGGGGCTATATGTGCATTAACCAAGAAAATGGGCATATGAATGCATTTTCACCCAAATGTGTTAGTCAAATTAGTTGTTAGTGACTTCTCTTGATTAAATTTTAAAAGTTTTATCTAATCATGGAATTGAAAATTTGTTTCATAACTAGTAGACATTCTCCTTTTTAGAGATGCTCTTTAGGCGAGGTTTGAAAAATCAGAGCACGTACATGGGGCCCGTGCATCAGGTTCCCCCAGCTGCCACGTGCCAGCTGGTGATTAGGACACGTGCAAGCATCGGCGCCCCCCACTTTTTAATTATTTTTTTGGCATGCATGGGACACGTGGCCCAATACGGTGGTGTCACGTGTCCCAACAAATTTTTTTAAAAATTATGTTACCTATTTCTTTTAAATCTTTTTTTTAAATATCTGCTTCTTTTTTCTCCATAATTTTATTTTAATTCATAAAATGATTTTTAAATTTGAAAATTGTAAAATTAAATTTTAAATTGAAAAGTATATTATTAAATTTCACATTTTAATTTATTTTGGATAGATAAATTTATTTGAATTAAATATTAAAAGTAAAATTAATTAGTAGGATAGAGAAAATTAAGTGGGGTCAATGAAAGTGGTTTCTACCACTGTGGAGGTAAAATGAAGTGGCTTCTTTGTGGTTGCTATAGGTGGGGTGAACGAGAGAGATATTGTATTAAATGGCAAAAAACACTTTTGTGGTTTTTTTGTGACTTCACCATTACAAGTCTAAATTTTAAAGTATACAACGAAGATTTTCATGTGCAAACAACTTCATTAATGAACTGCAAAATTTGCTTTATATCTCTGTAAAAAGTAAAACTCTCTCTACTTATTATACAAAAATCAACTCATATCGGAAACCTCCACCCATGGTGGCTTCGCCATGGACAGCAACACAACAAACCTTTCCCCAATTATTGCAAAAACCTATTAGCCCTGACACTCAACATCTTATCTTGTAACAAACACAACAATTTCCTCCATGCCCAACCATACACCCAATCTTCACTTATGAAGGCGAAATAGCATACCCATAAGAACAAATAGACATCCTCGCAACCCTCTTCTTAAAAATCCTAATCGAAAATTTGGCAAGGGACGGCTAGTTATGGAATTCCTAGAGAAGTATAACCAGACCATCGTATTCAATAGGGAAGTTCAACTATATGTAATGGATGCCAACACGTGTGAATCACCTTTGATATTGAAGAGAATTACCACTGTTGCTAGCTCAAACAGAGATAGTCTCTACGAGGGACCATAATGTGAATCATCAAGGGGATGAAGAAATTTGGCTACAGAATCATCCTTAGCTCCAGTCTAGCTACCGTCGAATTTCCACTGGTATATTTCTTCCGCCCTCAGGCTTTTAAGGATGTAGGAAAATCTCTGGGTGACCTACTCCTTTGTGATGCTCTAACTAGAAACCTAACTATACCATCAACTATTATTATGTGTGATGGGATGGATGTCCGTAGGGAGAAACCTCACTTGTGCAAATTTGGCCATTAACTGCGTAATTGCATGGCTGCTTCAAATTTCTTGCTTGGAACCGCTGTCCATCATATGTTCAGATATCGGAACATTGGGTCAGGAGGACGGTTAATCGTTGGATGACTATAGAATTCCATTAGATGGTGGCATGGCTTTAACCACCGTTTAATCATGTACAATTTATGGCATTTGAAATTTAACCTCCATTTATCATTAAGAAACACAGATTAAATTAAATAACCATCTTAGTCTAATTTTACGAAATCATATCTTCTTTTCAATTCAGTTGTGTTGAAATCTAGAAAAAATGGTTAATTGCACATTAACACCTAGCATCCAGGATAGAACCAGGGGGGTGCCAGCGCCACCCCTACGAACCCGTGACATGGAATTTAGACCTAGGCGCAACTTGAATCCATGCATTTCGCCTCCTAAACCTAAGTTGCAGTGGCTAAAGCTCTGAGGAAGATGGGTAGCTATTTATGATTTTTTCATTAAACAAAATGACGTTGTTTTTGTACAGGTGAGACGACATCGTTTTGTTTTCGTCAAGAAAAAAAGAAGCTATCCAATTGGGCTTAAATCCTAAATTGGCCCAATTACAAAATCCCCAAATGGGATTGGGCAGCGTAAACCCTACATTGTATTTTGTGCTTGAAAATCTTGTTTTTTGGATAATTTCTTGATGCATCTGGAATATATTGATATAATGATATTGAATCATTGGTCTATGATGTTGTGTTCAATGTTTGATTTGGCCATTGAAGAAGGGTAAAATGGACCGAGTGTTTCTTCTTGACTTTTACTTGCAGACTCAGGGACTAAGAGTTGAGGAAGAAGGTATCAGAAAGGAGGTCCGATTCCGAGAGCTCGTGAGTTGTGAATCTGATTCTGAGTCTCATTCTCCGTCTGCTCTCCGCCACTGTCGAGTTCAGGTATTTAAGAAATTTCGATTATATTATGTGTGAGTTGATTATGTGTGTTTACTTATGAAGTTTTTATGCCAAAGTGTGAATGGATTATTCCAATTTCGTTGATTTGAGAAAGAAAGAGGCAATAAAAATTATAGAATCCTTTTACCTTTTTACGGATGTGTGAATGTGTGAATTGATTATGTGCCAAGACGAGAGGTATAAATTGTTTTACGGAGTAAGTGTGATTTGTTCACTAATTTTGTATTCTTCCTATTATGTAAGCGCTAGTCTAAATATTTTCGTATTTAGTGTTCAAAAAAGTTTTCCCACCCACTACACAATGTCTTAGTCCGCCATGGTCATGGAATTGGTTTCCAAGAAATGCGTATCTGTAGTATTTTCATATTTTTCATAATCCATGTGTAGAATAGAAATACTATCTTTTGGATGGATTAAGACAATTGTAAAATAACATGGCCACACTCTAACCTACAACTAATAAAATGACCAGTTTGATTACCCGGCAAATCCCAGAGCTAATTCAAACTAACAGTAGCACCAAATTCCTTAAATAAGTCGGCCAGAGCCAATTCAAACGAAGCAGAAATAACGCTAAAAAAAGCACAACACGTAAAGTTGAAAGACAGAATTGCATCTCGTACCTTTGCAATCACGAGGATGAGCATTTCCGTCTTTGCAAAAACACATAAATTTTTGGGTTGCGATCTCTATTTTGAAGCCGCAACACCTTCGTGAAACTTCACACACTTTACACTTTTTTCGGCTTGTATC
Source organism: Rubia occidens (assembly GCA_032360425.1). Taxonomy (NCBI): domain Eukaryota; kingdom Viridiplantae; phylum Streptophyta; class Magnoliopsida; order Gentianales; family Rubiaceae; genus Rubia; species Rubia occidens. The sequence continues at coordinate 9,762 of JAUOBV010457044.1, read as the reverse complement.
CCACCACAAATCCTTCATTCATGGCTCCTGCAAATGATGTTCCCGAGTTACTCCACACCTCATCCGAACCCTCTTTCTTGGTCATCGCCATTAAAAATTTTTGCTCACAGATCCCATACCATTCAATATCAATCAGTGCCGAATAAAAAAATACGGAAAATTCGTGTAAGATTTAAAGCAATCAGCAGAGTAAGATTGAGTAGCGATCTAAGTTCAACACAAGAATTATTAAATACTTTCACAAAATAACAAAAGTAAGTGAAATCCTAATTCATCACGAGACATAATAACTTCAATAGAAACTAAGGAAATCACTTCTCATCGTTTGATTAAGTCCTAATCTGGCTACATAGACAACTATCACTGCTTCAAGTACTACAAAATCTCGAGATTTATAATTTCTGCAGGCAGAGAGTGGCTTATCTTAGTTTTTACATGCTTAAACAGATCCTTGAATGCAACCAAATATCTCAAAAACATAACACTAACAACAAAAATCATAGTCAGAAGCTTCAAACTCAAGCAAGTAATTAAACTCAAGTCCGCGAAAAGTACAACCAGTACAATATCTTAACAAACAGTCATTGATTAAGATTCAATCAACCTGATTGGAACGCTGGATAGCGCGGACTTCAAACTAGTACATCTTGCCTTTGGATTTTCAAAACATAATATCGGGGGACAAGAATATAGAACAGTGTAATGGAGCCGACTAAGATGATGATGTCAAACAGATTTGACTGCTTCAAACGCCGACCAAACTGATGATGAATTAATGATGTCAAACGCTGACTGCAGATATTTTACAATAATTTTTGAGATGATGAACATATCCATGGATGTATGGTTTTTGAGATGACGAACACATTTCCCGTCGTTGCAGAGAATGTGCTGAAAGGAACTAAAATTTGTGCACCCACTGAGATTTTGATGATGAACAAAAATTTGTAGTTCGTTTGGGATTAATTCATGTGTAGACCAATTGCTGAAATTCTAGTTTATTTCCGTTTTATTTTTTTCTTTCAAGTGTTTACATTTAGAAAAGTGGTTGTAAAAAAAACTAACTAAATAATTATTTTGTTAATTATAGTGTGGTTATTTTTTACCGCAGGATCATTATTTATAACAAGAAAGAATTAATTTCATTGGTAGTATAAAAATGTATAACAGAATTAAGCTTGTATAATTTAGGTTGTAAAAAGGGGGTTTATCTCGTGGTTTAGATCTCTAAAATATTTTCACAACTCCATTCTAATCTACATATTCTAAAGAGGGTTGAAAACTAATCTAGAATCTTACTTACTTCTAAGACTTCTTTGAATTTCTTCCAGATATAATGAACGGGCTACTAAGAAGTCACTATGGCTAACCAAAATTAAGTTTAATTTTTAACATAAATAATATGGTTGACCTCATTGTATTAAGCCAACTCCTGATGTTCTGCATAGACATGTTGTGATATTTTCAATTGGTCGTTCATCTTCATCAGAGCTTGCCAAAAAGAAATTTGAGCATGTGAATGGAAAGCTCTAAGAACTCTTCATGTCTTGAATAAAATGGTTGTATTAGTGAAAAGTGATGTACTGAGCATTCCAAATCAACAACTGCATTGTGTATGATTTTCTTTGTCATTAAATACTTCATCCCTCTGTGTGCATTTACACCTAGTTTAACAGACTTCATTTCAACACACTTTTCTAGCAGACTTGATCTTATTTGTTGCATGGAAATAGTTTATGGTACTACAACGTTACTATGGTAGTGCAATTGGTAGAAGATGTTTGTGGTGGTGTTGAAGGAAAACCGAAGAATGACTTTGGCGGCATTGGAATGGCCTGCAAATCGCCTTATAAAATTTCTATCACCTTACTCATTGTCGGCCTTTGCGATGGATCATGTTGCACGCACCACAGTCCCACCAGGATGATCTTCCTCGCTATTTCATATTCTTCAGGAGTTACATCTTTGATTCTCAATATCGTTTTCTATAACTGGATACTTATACACCCAATGCGGAAAATATACCTCACTTGTATGGCTAGTTTCCAAATTGACATTCTTCCTTTGACCAACAATTTCCAGAATCATCATTCCATAGCTATACGCATCAGATTTGTACGAATCCACCCCAAAAGCTCTGCTCACCAACTCTTGTGCAATGTACTCATCTGTTCCTCTCGCTCCGAGAATTGATACCATACTCATTCATTTTGCATTGCTTAGCCATCTCAAAATCAGATATTTTGGGACAAAAATATTCATCCAAAAGAATGTTATGAAGCTTTATATCGAAATGCATAATCCGAGTATTGCATCCCCGATGTAGGTACTCCAATCCTCGAGCTACCCCAAGTGAAATTTGATAGAGTTTATCCATTTGCAATTGATTGCTGCTCACATCATTCCTCTTGCTGTGAATGTATTTCTCCAACGAACCATTAGGCATGTATTCATAAACTAAGGCTCTTCTTTTCCCTTCCATGCAGAATCCCAAAAGCCTGACTACATTTACATGAGAAGTTCTGCTGATGCTCAGTACTTCGTTGATAAATTCTTCTCCACTTTCTTTGGTGACATTTAGGAGTTTTATTGCAACAAGACGACCATCTAAAAGCTTTCCCCTGTACACAGTTCCATAACCTCCTTGGCCTATCTTATCTTTGAATGATGATGTAATTTTTTGATATATGAATATGGGTATCTTTCTGGAGCAAGTGATCCATATTGTCTAATGAGCTCTTCAAGATTATGTTCTTCTTTTGTTTTCTTTTTGAAGATCAACAGTTCCTTTGATGACCTTCCATAGTATCGCAAACAAGCTGTTAGAGTAAAATTTAAGGCACATGATATAAATGTACCTAAGCCTGCAATTTTTTTTTGAAGCAATAAGAATTTAGAGAAAAGTGCATGTATAACATATATAATTCACATAAGTGCAAATATAACCTTATGATAATTGAAAGTGAAAATGTAACCCTAGATAACAAGTGAAAATGCAAAAAATACCCTTTTTTTTTAACAAATTTAAGCCGAAATTTAATGAAATATCATTTTTACCCCTCTGAAAAAACTAAAAAAGAAACTTACTATCATACCCCTAAATTCTATCCCTAACCCATTGCTTCTTCCTCTTCCTCTCCCTCCCGTACTTCTTCCAGAGACCCTTTCGCCTATTCAAAACTAACCCTCTGAAACCCGTCTTCTTCGTGGAGAAGAAGAACCAGATTGTTGGATTTTTTGGACTAAAGCCCCAACTCTGATCATGATGAGAGTTTTGGGGTCTTTTCAAAATTGGTAATTAAACGCAAAGGCGAAGATGCGGGAGGTCCGATAAAGGGTTAAGTCAGTGGCGTCCTTGGTGGAATATGACTTCCAATCAGCCACCAGACAGAGATGGTTTTTTGTTTTTTGGAAAGATTTAGATTTTTGCCTTCGTTTGTGGTGGAACTTTTGTTGTTACCATGGGTTTTTTTGAGATGGATTTTTGTTTTGATGCTCTGTTTTCATTGTGGGCATGTGATGTTGGACCCAGTTGAATTCTTGGCATTGTAATCGATACAGAATAGTTTGGATGACTTGGAGGGAGTGAATTTCTTTTTGCTTCATGGGATTTTACCTCGGATATGTACGGCGTAGTGGGGGTGGTGCACAGCGGTGTCATTTTATGTGTGGTCAAAACCGATCAACACCAAAAATGGTGTCTAAAGGTTATATTTTCACTTTCATCAATTAGTTAGAGTTTCTGTAGTTTAAATTATCTAAGAGTTATATTTGCACTTACTCAAGTATATAGGGTTATATTTATATATGATACTCCCTTTCTCCCCAACACCGCCGATAGATGTAATCTCATATCAGTAACTCACACAATATTTTTTTGACATTTTGATACATACATGTATAGAAAAATTCATAGCTTCGTGGAATTGTATGTATTAGTGGAAGAATGACCATTGAGGGAGCTTCCGTGGAAATTACTAAAATTGCCTTCTAATGCAGCTTTTTGAATATTCAACATGTATTTTGGTAGTCGGGTTAATGATAGAGACGACCTTGATAATCCACCAGACGTCAGTTGGAGAATAACCACCATATAACGTAGTATGATAAACGGTGGTCGGGCTTGAACTGCATTTAAAAGTGTTGTACAATGGTTCTATTGTTTACTTTTGTGTACTTCTGAGGGCACTTCCAATGTCAAAATATGTGTCTGTAGTGCACTAAAATAGACAACGGTGGTTGAACCACACTGTCTAGGAATCCCTACCAATATATGCACTAAAATATAGTATTTTAAAGAATTTCCGAGGACACTTCCAAAGAAGGAAGTTCCTTCCGAATTTCACTTCTAATATCGGTAGCTATTTCGGAAATGCCTTTAAACTGTACTAAAATAGATAACGGTGGTTGAACCATCGTCTAAGAAATCCGACAAAATATGTACTAAAGCTAACCCATTCACCACCACCACTAGCAACTTCGATGCCCCATCTGCACTTAGGCCACCTCCTTAGTCTTAACCTAACCCCATATTTACTAAAATCCCAACCTTAAATTTGTTTCCGCTAATTGATCTTCATCGCTCACCCCTCAACGTCCTTACAGAATCTCTTTTCACCTCTCATCAATGCCAGGGTTAGATGCCAAACGGTCACTCAAGGGATTTTTGACCACCCTGATTGGTTGCTAGCACATCAACCACGGGGTGGCCGCAACAAAAACCTCCAATGGAATTAATATGGTGATCGACAGGATGTCAATGAGGGATATTGATGGGACTTCAACGAATGACATCACCGTTAACAAGGAAACTCAATGAATTTGGACTCTATTTCCAGGACTCAATGAATCAATGCTCATTCTCCAACTAGAAGACAGTGGATCAAATCTCAAATTTCTTGAAGTTAAAGAGGACATAGTGAAATTTAACAACATATTCTTTGCCATTTTAGATAATTTTAAGAGTATGTCATCACTTATGGAACGACCGAAAATAGAAAGTAGACCAATATTTATAAGACATGGGGTATCTTTTTCTAACTTCATCTTTTTCTTCTTCTTTTTTGGGGGCTTTAAAATATAAATGGTTTTTTTATATAGAAATGAGTCTTGTTTTTGTTATGAGCATTAGACCCAAAAGTTTCTCCCAAGTTAGATTTTTCCGGTGACCTTTTATCTAGTAAAACTCTATTGGCTTCTGATCCACTCTCTAAAGTTGATTTAGGAGAAATACGAGTCAAAAATCATTTCAAACAAATAACTTTTGGCAATTTATTCGAGGTTGTGAAGCAAATTTGTAGACTTTGGCTAGTTGGAACTGTTTTTGGTTACTGTGTTTGGTTTTATTTAGTTAGATTGCCTCTAGACCAATTTAATTTGGTTTTCTCAATCTGGAATGGTTTAGACATTTTTTTCACCCACAAATTAAGGATGTAGATCAAACTTTGTTTGGTTGCCATTTCTTTCGAGTAAGCATGTAGCTTTGCAAGATAGAAATGCAAGTCTATTCCTTGTGATTGTGACTAATTCGAATCGTGATGTTGGTTCAATTTAAAATTCTACTATGTGGTTTGGTTGAGTTTATTCTACAGTTTCATATTAGATGAAGACCATTTCATCGTATGATGCATCTTTCATTAAGCCACAAAAGTTTCTTCTAATTTAATTTTTAAGACTTCTAGAAAGTGGATAAATGCCTATTAAAGGCGATTGTATCATACTTCTAGTGTCTTCTCTGGCTCTACCTTTGATCGATTTTGATCAAAGGGAGTTTTTGAACTGACTTTGACTGGGGTCTGAATTCAGTCCCGCATTCTGAACCTATTTTGGTGGTTCTAAAAAAAAGTTGTCGGAAGTAGCAAGACAAAAATACATCAAGGAAATAGACAGAAAATCATGAAAAACAAAGTTAAAAACATATCTAGAAATGACAGATTTGGAAAAAAGATTTGGAAACATGGTTTAAAATGAGATTTAAAAACCACGATGTTGAAGGCGAGGCGACATGGCGGGGATGACGAGGTGCGGCTGGGAAGTGAAGAGAAAGAGGGAGGACTGTGCGAGAGGAAGGCTTCTGCGTGAAAGAGCGTGAAGGAGGGAGGCGTGTGGCGGACAGAGGGGGAGGGAGGAGTGATGTTTGCGTGAGGGAGAGGGAGGGGAAAAAACTAAGGCATGGAAAACAAAGAATGTACAGAAAACTTTGGGTTTTTATTTATATAGTGGCCCAACAAAGGAATTGATTTAAATGAGGTTCTACAATAGAACCGCCTTTAATCGATTCTCATCAAAGGCAGAAGTGCCTTTGATGGATTTCAAACTGTTTTTAAAATGAAATGAAGGACTTGGGAGGGAGTTCCAAACTCGGAACTCGATTCAGGCCCTAACTAAAGGCGGTTCCTAAGGAACTTCCTTTGATTTAGTGAATTTAATTACCCTTTCTCTACTAGTGATCCGTTTGGCAAAAACTTAATTTTCAGATCGGTAAACAATGGAGGACGGAGGCACATCAACAAAATGTGAAGATGTGCCTTTTCCTTCAATCCATGTGTTATTTTCTTTTTTCTGATATATTTCCAATGCGATTTCAATCACTCGTGTCATTTCCGCATTTCTCTGATGTTTTCCAATCGTTTTCAGGAAAGTTTCGTCAATGAAATTGGTTCATTGCACGTTTCATGGATCTGAAAATTGCTAGTTATCTAGGCTCCAAATAAATATTTTTGGCTCGGTTCAATCATGCTTATATTACGCCTGATCTTCATATAGATAGCTGATTATACGGGCAAAAAACACTTCGTAAGTGTGCGATTGCAGTATCTATGAAGTGGGGGGTGAGGTCGGACACGGAAGAAGGTGGCGAAACTGGCTAAGGACTGGAGCAGAACAATATGAGGAGATTGTGTTGATTCTTCCAATCAGTTGGAGGAGAAAGGTGACCAGGAGGGTTAAACATCGGAGACATCGGAGGCGGATACAAAATTTGAAAAATAGGTACGATCTTTTAACCTAGATACTAAGATTGATTATGATGTGAAGAATGGAATGGCTGGGGAAGGGATGGAAAATTATGAGTAGATATAATTAGTGGGAATCGAGTCCCGGCTAACGGTATACGTATTGATTATTTTACCCCTAAATTTGTTAATGGTGAATTGGAGGTCGATATAATTAGTGGGAATCGAGTCCCGGCTGCGCAAGGAGTTCGAGCAAATCTCGTTCAAGGACGGAGAAACCCTCGATGCGTTCGGGCTGCGCATCACTGGGATCGTCAATAACCTCCGGTCTTTGGGTGACGGTGTCGAGGAGATCAAGGTCGTGCAGAAATTCCTCCGAGAGGTCCCGAGCCAGTATGCGCAAATCGCTTGCTCGATCGAGACACTGCTCGATCTGAATGGGATGTCCGTCGAAGAGCTGATCGGGCGCCTTCGGTCAGCCTCCGAGCGGTGCGGTAACAACGTCACGGGTGGCGCGAGCGGGCAGATCCTACTCACGGAACAGGAGTGGATTGCTCAAGGAAAGCAGCGCGACCAAGGGTCTAGATCTGGCCCCGGGAACGGAACAAAGGGCAAGCATCTCCGAAAAGGGAAGAAACCGAGCCCCGCATGGGAAAGCAGTCAGCGCGCCTCCAGCGGTGACCGCGACATGACGGGGATCAAGTGCTATAATTGCAACAGGTTCGCGGGGCATATCTCGAGGGATTGTCCCGAACCGCGGCGTGCACGCAAGGAACGGGCTAACCTTGTGCAGGCTCAAGAGGAGGTGACGACGCTACTGGTCGCGAGGCTTCACTCTCTCACGATCGAAAGTGTGGCGGCTGAGACCGAGAAGCACGTACTGCTCAACGAGACGAACTCCTAGGCCAAGGCGATGAACGAGGCAGGCCAGCGCGATACAACCTGGTTCTTGGACTCGGGAGCCAGCGCACATATGTGTGGGAGACGGGAATTCTTCTCCGAACTAGACACCAACGTGCACGGATTGGTCAAGCTCGGAGATGACACCTCTGTGGAAATCAAAGGCCGCGGCACCATCCTTTTCACGTGTCGAAATGGTGAGCACTTAACACTTTCCGAGGTGTACTTCATTCCTAGGCTTCAAAGTAACATAATTTCTTTGGGGCAATTGGATGAACTTGGATACGACACACATATCCGAAGTGGCTGGTTCCAATTGCGTGACCAAACTGGGTGCCTGCTTGCACGAGTGCCGAGGAGCCAAGGACGTCTTTATTTGCTCAACCTGAGCTTGGCTCGACCAGCTTGCCTTGCTGTGCACGGATCCGAGGATGAATGGAGATGGCACGCATGTTATGGCCACATGCATTTCGAAGCTCTTCGGCGACTTGCACGTGAAGAAATGGTGCAAGGTTTACCTTTGATCAATGCTCCAGAGCGACTATGTGACGCTTGCCTCGCCGGAAAACAAAGGAGAACTCCCTTTCCACGCCAAGCTTGGAACCGCGCCAAGGAACGTCTCGGCCTTGTTCACGCTGACTTGTGTGGACCGATTGATCCACCAACTCCTGGAGGTAAACGATAATTTCTCCTACTAGTCGATGACTTTAGTAGATACATGTGGGTGCACTTGTTAGCTACAAAAGACCAGGCGGCCGAGGCGATCAAGAAGTTTGTAGCTGCGGCTGAGCTACAAAGTGACTGCAAGTTGAAAACATTTCGCACTGATCGCGGCGGGGAGTTTACTTCTCAGGCACTTGGTGACTTCTTCGCGGCACGAGGGACTCAACGACAGCTCACAGCTCCGTACACGCCACAGCATAACGGGGTCGTGGAACGACGAAATCAAACTGTCGTTGGGAGGGCTCGAAGCTTGTTGAAAGCGAAGACTGTACCTGCAAAATTCTGGGGGGGAGGCCGTGACGACGGCTGTGTATCTTTTGAATCGAGGAACCACCAAGAGCGTCGTCGAAAAAATGCCGTATGAGGCCTGGCACGAGCGGCGGCCAAGTGTACAACACCTACGAGTGTTCGGATGTGTGGCTCATGTAAAAACGGTGAATCCAAGTGTGAAGAAATTGTAGGACAGGAGCACGCCAATGGTTTTGATCGGTTATGAATCTGGAACCGCGGCATACCGGGTTTATGACCCTACCACGGATCGAGTGAAGTGTTCCTGTGATGTTGTTTTTGACGAGAACGCCGCATGTGATTGGAGTAGCACAGCAGGTGGTGAAGAGAGATGTAACCAGCCGATGGTGGAAACGTTTTCCGTCGAACGTTTTGTCTCAACTGTTGCAGGTAACCACGCGCCAGAAAGCAGCTCGTCTTCGCACGCCGAAAGTTTCACCGGAGACGGCGAACAAGACACGAACACGCCGGCAGTGCCATCAACTCCGGCTGCACCACCGCCGTCAACGGTTGAGTTTGTGTCCCCGCCAACTGCTGCAACGGAGCTATCTCCAGGCGAGGAGGCGCCTCGCCGATACCGCACAGTGGATAACTTGCTCGACACGACAGACCCTGTTGAAGCCAGAGACGACGAATTCTGCCTTCTCACCGTCGACGAACCATCTTCGCTTGCTGAGGCAGAAAATGACGAAGGATGGCAAGCGGCAATGAAGGAGGAGCTGGCCAGCATCGAAATGAATCAAACCTGGCGACTCGCGGCTCTGCCACCAGGGCACCGCCCTATCGGGTTAAAGTGGGTCTTCAAAGTGAAACGAGATGCAGATGACCAAATGACGAAACGAAAGGTGCGGCTAGTAGCAAAGGGCTACGTACAGGTTCAAGGGATTGACTACGAGGA
>JAUOBV010456936.1:0-10254 GCA_032360425.1 Rubia occidens | reverse complement strand
GTTGAGTTTAGTAGTGGAGCGGGTGGCACAATTAATTTATCTACCTGACAGGTCGGTATTTTGGTCTTTGATACCATGACTTAAAAAGAATGGTGTAAACTATTTAAAAAAACTCCCTAAATTTGACACAAATGATGTGGTTGTTCCTCCTAAATGAGAGAAACTATTCTAAATTGCTAAATCAACGTTTAGATCCTGCAATTAAAGTCAAGAATAGAATCCAAGGTAAAGGCTATGATGTATGGTCAGTAACCTCTGTTGTTAAATATAGTATATGTAATTTATCAGTTTTTTTCTTACCTTGATAGCTCAAGTCGCCATCTATTTATAGGCATGTAGAGGCTATATTATCGGGGTGACACCTGATGCAAAAATCGTGTTGGTCATGGCTAACGTGGTTGCTCTGCAACTTTTACCTGCATAGATATTGCATGTCAAGTTCTATTTATCATCTTAGTTGCATGCATAATACTTGTAGTAGTGGTCGAATATTTCTCCACCTAGTAACGTTGGCTACGTGGACATAGTTTTCTACCTATATTCGCTCTTTTTACTATGAACACTTTGCCAGCCTTTCAACACTGGCTTCTATAGGTTAGATATATACCAGAGGGTGTTTCTGGTAGTGAAATATGACAACTAAAACACTTAAACCACAATATTAAGGCATCTAACTAGCTCTCTTAATCAACACACATAGCATTGTTCACATCCGCCATCGTTGTGCATTAAGTTAAGGTTTGGTAGTTACTAAAACATCATCATTGTTGGTATGTCTTTTGGCCTCAGTTTTGCCTCATTTTTACTTTAATTTTCAGGGACCGCCGTGAACAATTTATCTTTGGCTTTAATTTTGAGAAACCAAAGTCAAATGTGACTTTTAACTTTGGTTATTCTTAAACTGAAGTTAAACGTTACTTTTTTTACTTCAGTTTCAAGAACCGAGTAAAAATTCATTTTTCTACTAGTAAATGATGCTCATCAATTCGAAATCTGATGCACAAGCTTCATTTTTTTCTCTTTTATGTTAATTCTTGGTGTGTTTTTGAAAAAAATAATATGAATTCAACCTTTTTGTAAATCTAATGATAAAATTTGTTAAATATAATAATAATAATTTTATTTTGATTGTAGATGATTTTGGAAATCATATTAAAGATTTAATGATGTTTACAAGATTAAGATAGGGTGCTGGTAAGAAGATGATGACCGATTTTCTTTAGACTTCCTATAGAAGTTCCAAATTCCGAATTGGTCCAACGAAAGTTTTAAATTGTCATTCATTGTAGAATGATGAATGATAAAATTAGGGACACCGACAAGATTCGACCGTTTCTGATCGTTAGGAACAACTTTTATCAGACTATTCCTCTACTTAGTGACAATTATTTCAGGATTTAATAGAGTGGACACAGCTAACATTGGGTGACTAAGAATGTGTTAATTTGGTGGAATTGTGCTTATAACTAAATAAAACGGACTTATCTTAAAAGCAGGGAGACCAACATTTTATTTCCCAAAAAAACTTCTTCATTCCCCTAAAAATGTCTTTTATTTTAAAATAATTGATTTTAAAGAAATTTATCAAAAACTATTTACCTTATAACCAAACCAATTTATAAGTTGCCAAACACACCGTAAAGCGAAAATAAGAATAAATTGATAAACGGTAAATAATTTAACATGCACAAGATTAAATTCATTCTTAAAGGTACACAATAATGTTAAAATTGGTAATTGGTTAATGGACATGGATGTCAAAGTGAATAAAAAACAATGAAAAATGTGCATTAATGCCCCTCAGTTTCTTGTTTTGTGCACATATACCCTCCAATTTTTTGAAAGTGCATTTGTACTCCTGGTGACATTTCGAAAGTGTATTTGCACCCCTGGAGATATCTGGAAAATTGGTCAACTTTGGTCATTATCGGACTCAAATGAAATGATTGTTTTCCCCTAAAAAGCCAAAAATTAGAAACCAATTTTGGATTTTCGCCCCATATCTTGAATCTGTGCGAGTAATCCAACTCAGACGAGGGAAATCCGCTAAAATTAAGGGTTGAAAACAAGAACTAAATCTCACCCCTGCCAAGTCGCGGATGAAGAGCTTCGAATCCTATACCAGATCACACTGTTTTTTAGCTCAAAATTTTGACAAGGCATTTTTATATCGATGTTGATGAAGGGTGTGCCCCACTTCAATGGAGGTTAAATGGTCCTTAGCTTTTCAAAAATGAAGTGGAGGTTATTTTGGTAATTTTAATATTGGCCAACGTCGGAAAATAATAGGTTAACGTCGGACTCAGGCAGGAGGGGTATGCATTTTTATGTCACAGCTAATACAGGGGTATATGTGCACTTTTAAAAACCTGGGGGTATATGTGCACTAACCAAAAAACTGGGGGTATGAATGCATTTTACCCAGTATTAAATTTTGTGAAAAATGACATTTTGAAAATATATGTTATGACAAATCTAACAACGTATCACATAATAATAATTATTTTTATACACTAATTCTAATTTATGATCAAAGTTACGAAATTTTCACTAAATGATTAGTTAAAATGGACAGTATCTCAACAGCAGCTTCACTTCACCTTTCCTGACAAAAATATGGCCATCAGAAAAGGAAAAAAAACCCCAACAATATCAATAACCGGTGTAACTCTTTAGGAAGCAATTTCGGCTTGTTTACCCCGGTATTTCACTCGGAATTCCTAACTCCTGCGTATTTATTACCCCATTTTTGTCGTTACTGTTTAGAGAATAAAAATAGTGCGAATTAGATTGAGGTACTAACTAGAGATAGAAATTGCGAGTGCAGGGGAGTCATAGAGGAGGAGATTGATCAAGTTTGATAAGAATTTAGAAGCATAGTTGGACCCCACCGACGTTGATTTCTGGCATTGCACGAGAGCTCATCTGTGGATTGAGAATGCATTGCCGAAGCTTTGGTAGTTTTCTATGAAATGGGAAGGCTTTGACGATTCTGTCGGGGGGTTGAATAAGGTATTATGAAGAGTTTGGGGATTTGGGAGCAGAATTGGAAGAGGGTGTGGGGTGGCGAGTGGACCTGATGATGTCGAAGGCGGGGTGGCGAGTGTTGGTTGGTACGATCGACATCATGAGGAGGGAGGAGATTGACAGAGAACTAAGAACCGCCAGAAGCGGTGGTGATGGACAAAGGGCGACATGTAGAGTTCTTGGCCCAAGGTATGCAAAATCTTATTAGGAAATTGATGTGGGTATAACTATTCATTACAAGAAATATGGTGTTGTGTGACTTAAAAATTGTGTCGTTTATCCTTCATTCAGTGTCACAAAAGGTATTCGCGACAAATTATGCTTCGTTTTATTTTGTGACACCATAGTAATTGAAATATTTTTTATCACACTCTTTTTTATTATGACGCAAAAAATGATAGAATTTGTGTCACTTTGTTATTTGTCGCATTGGATTTGCGACATAATATGCATCATGTAATTTTTTATGCATGCGTATTTCCAACACCTTATGCATAATTTAACTATTTGTGACATTTTATGCAACATTAGTTAAATGATGCAAACTAATTTGCGACACTACATGTGACACTGCTTTCAATATGATATAATTGCTTGCGACTTATTTGACGTCATATTTAAATTATTGTATATTTTCCTGACACATAAATTATGTCACAATTATTTCATATTATTTTTCTATGGACAAAGCGATTATTTTTCGTCAATCCGACAATAATAGATCAATTTTTAACATAAGACTAGTGTTAAAACTTAAAGATTATATCCTTAATAAATAGGCAAAGTCTTGGGAAAGACCGTCTTTCCATGGCCTTACGGAAAGACCGGGTTTAATTACAATAATAAAAGGTAAAAGGTCTTAGTTGCAATATTAAAATTTTATTATGTAATATGTAGTAGTTATAAAGTTTATAACCCGATTCATGCAACCCAAAAATTTGCCTTATTTTTTCTAATTTACACTTTAAACCTTGGTCTTTCCATAAATTATGAAAAGACCGTCTTTCTATAACTTATTGAAAGACCGTCTTTCTATAACTTATTGAAAGACCGTTTTTCAAGAGACGGACTCTTATTTTATATATAATAAAGGAGTAGTATTTAGTATTTTTTACATTATTTATCAAACCAAGTTGTGAAGTTTTAAATGAACTGAAAAGAGTAATTTTATGATTCTTGGAAAAAATCAGTTTGGGCTAGTATATATGTGTGCATATTGCTGTGACTATTTTCTTTTTCAAAGGAAAAAAATAATATGAAGAACCAATTTCTTAGCCAAAATTATACTCCCATATTAGAAAAGTAACAGGAAATGTGAATGGATCGTATAAGAATATGCTATGCCAGGAAATTACGTCACTTTAAAGGCCTTTTGAAGTATTGAAGTAATTTTTATGACTAAGATATAAATAAATGGAATTTTTGAAATGCAATTTATATTCCTTTATTTAAGTTGCAATAGGAGAAATGACGAGACTGTAATTTTTAATTCATTCTTGCCAATATGGTCAGATTCGATACACGTCATTCTCACCTTCATTTACAAAAAACAAAATAAAAGGTGACTTATTCATTCATCAAAAATGTAAAAGGCGAGACAATATTTCATTAAGAAAGTAATTTAAAATACTTGACATTTTGATGGAACAGAGTATGAAAAGTCCGTCTCTTAAGACACAATATTTTTTATAAATTATGATAAAACCAAGGTTTAAACTGTAAATTAGAAAAAATTAAGGTAAATTTTTTGGGTTGCATTAATCGGATCATAAACTTATAAACACAACATGTTTCATAATAAAATTTTAATATTGCGAACGTAACTTAAAAGAGTTGACTGAAAAGTGTGTCAAACAAAACTGAACGGAGTAATAAAGATTGGGTATTCAAAAATCTCATCATTACAATTTTGATCTAAAATAAAATTATAATTTAATGAATGCACCATCTCTTTAAAAAAAACTAATACTACCTCTATTTCGTTGGATGTGACATCATAATCTTAAGTGCTTAGATTTAGGTGTATGGAATAAGTAGATGAAATTGAATTTGTGGATGAAATTGAAAGAATTTTATCATAAAAGGAAGAGTAAAGTGCTAAAATGACTTTGACTTTTGGTTAAAAGTGTCAATATTACCCTGCAAAATGAGAAAGTATCAATCTAACCCTGAACTTGATTGACTTATAAGTTAACAACTAGTTGGCCAGAATCCGTGAAATGAGAAGTTTGCCCTTAATTTTTTCTCAAAATAGCAAAGAAATATGAAATGGCTGAACTGCCCTCCCATTTTCCCCCTTATTTCCCATTCCTTCGTCTTCGTCTCTTCCGCTCTCTTTCCTTATTCCTATGTCTTCTTCTGTTCCGCCGCCGTCGCTAAAAGTGCCAAATCACAACCCACACTCCCCCCCTTCACTGAGGCAAACACGGCCAGAGTTTTCGGTGGGGCGAGGTTTCCGACGATGATGGTACTATGTTTAATCAGTGGTGGGGCAGAGCGGTGGGGACATTAAAATAAAATTATAATTTGATGAATGCACCATCTCAATAAAAAAATACTACTATTCCCTCTGTCCCAATCAAACCTGCAGAGAGAGTTTTAGTTTAAATTTCAGATGTGGGAAAAGTCTCTTTTGCCTTCTGTCTTCTTCCTTCTCACCACCACCCCTTGTCTTCTTCCTACGCCAGCACCACCGCAAGCACACCACATTCTTTAACCACTACCCCCACCACCCAACCATCACTCACATCACTCAACCAACGCCCAACTACCACCCCTCACCTTAACCTGCGCCAAATCGAGAGGCGTCGCCAATTTCAGCCCTTTCTCGGTGTGTCTCCGAATCGAATCCTCACATGGCATCCACACCAATTCCAGCCCTCGCAACGGTGAGTCCTCGACGGAGGTGTTGCAACCACAGCGGGGAGCGCTCGCCAAAGGATCGCTAACGCAACGGCAGATTTAAGCAAGAGGCATCGCGTAGCGACAAATAAATGACCGGGGCGTCGCCGAATCGAAGCCTCGTCTGAAGCATTGGCATCGCATCAGCGAGCCCTCGCCGGAGGCATCTCTAGGCGAAGAATTTAAGGTCGACGGAGCCGCGGCGGAGACACCTTCGACGGAGGCGAGGCCAACGGCATGGTGAGGTCGACGATGAGGTGGTCCAAATCCATCGTTGTGAGGTCGCGGAGACGCGACGGAGGCGCAGGCAGCGGAGACGGTGAGAGAAAATGCCAGCGAGAATGAGAGAGATGGGGAGAGGGTAAGAGGGATGAGAGGCGGAGAGGGTGAGAGAGGAATGGGAGGCGGAGAGGGGGAGAGAGGAAAGAGGGGAGGCGGAGTGGGGTGAGAGAAAATAGGGGTTTATAGGTTTGTGTAATATTTGTTACTTTAAGGGTATTTTTGATTTATGATATAGATGAAATTTTTAAATAAGGAAAGTGTGTAGATTTAACTCGGACAATCAAAAAAGAAAAGTATGCAGATATTGCTGAGATAACCAAACAAGAAAAGTGTGCTGATATGGCTGAGGCAGATGAAGTAATTGCAATTTGTGGTGGAGAGAGGTTTCCCGACCATTTCCACGCGTCAAAACCATAACGGCGGGAACAAATGGTGCTCAAATTCTCTCAATTTATTACTCCAGTCGTGGTGGGATTTGACTTTGATATGTTGTGCCTAATGTTTTCATTCTTTTGGTCTAGAATTGTTTCGTCATGTGTTTAGTTTTAAAACTATAACACTGTATTTGTATTAAAATTTATTAATATTTAAAATAAAAAAATATGAAAATTATTTTGTAATGACAAAGTTTTGAAAAAACTCATCTCCTATAGGCTTATGAAAAGATAGAGTTTAATTACTTCATTCGTTTCATTGGATGTGACACATTTTTTTTGATTGTTTTTTTGAATTTGACACACTTTCCTTTTATGACAAGATTCCTTCAATTTCATCCACACATTATACTTTTCACTTTCTAAATTCAATTTTATTCACTCATTTTATTCACTTAAATCCAAACAGGTAGAGCTATGGTGTCACATCAATGAAACGGAGGTAGTATCATCTAACATCTGCAAGAGAACATTCGTCTATATCGCGTAAGAGACAGGACCAATATCAAAGGTTTTGATGCTTCATGGCAAAAGTTAATCGTGTCGAGACTTAGAGACATGTACTATTCTCCCATTTGAGTCCCAATCCCTTCTTCTCATAGTAATAATAACTTTCATAATAATTTGATTTCATTTATCTCATTCGATTTTGTCCACATAAGATTTTACTGATTTTACTCGTTTGACACGTGGTGCGAGGCCCACGCCTTTTCGTCAAAATCAAAATCTGGCTCAAAATTAGAGTCACACCAACTCAATATTGGACCAAAAGGCGATATCGCTAGCCCGCTGCGCCCCCACCTGTCCGACACCCCAGGTCCTGGTGGAGGAGGTAAATCCACGGTAGCCCAGCGCCAGAACCCGTTGGCAGTTACTGGACTCGGTGCGCACAAGGGACCCACGCTATTCATGTACACCCGTGGGCGTACACTTGCTACACATGGACATCCCCACACTGCCGCTGCCGAGTATCGAACCTGTGAGGCTGTGACCATTGGACCAAACTAACCAACGTCCCAACCGCTGGGTACACCCGTGGGTGTAAACTACCTTATATAGATTACATTACAAAAAAGGAGCATCACAAAGAGAACGAGCTAAATTTTTGGCTATATTATACTCTCTTTTTAAAGAGGACTGATGTAACTTACAAAACATAACAGGAAATTGCTTTAAGCAGTTTAAGATCTAATTAACTGTTCCTCTAATCTCCCATGGAGATTTGTTTGGCTCTCTAATTAACATTGCTAATATCTCCCACAGAATGTAGATTGAAAGTCTGATCGCTTTCTTATCCGGTGCCTTCTTTGTCCATTGCATGAACAAAGCAGTTACACGAGCATCCTACATTAAGTCAAGATTAAAACCTAGTGTAGAGGCTCTCCAGATCCTCTTTGCATACTCGCAGGTAACGAGGATGTGTGATTCATATTCATCTACTGTTGAACATCTGCAACAAGACTTGTCCAAAAATAGTATTCCTCTTTGCCAGGTTAACTGATCTAGGAAGTGCCTTATTCATCATCCTCCAGAAAAATACCGATAGTTTCAGTGGGAGGCCTCAATTCCATATCTGATTCCAAAAAAATTGCGAATCCGTATTTGAGTGATCTGTATCCGAGTGTTCCAATTGATTTTTCTGTCCCGTCTGTGTTCTTTGTTCACTTCCATCCCTCTGAAATTGACATCTTTGTATCTGTTGTTGACTTTTAGACTTGATGTGGCTCCTGCTCCTGTTGCTCCTATTGTTGACCTCGCTCTTGTTCTTGATTATGCTGCCATTCCTCCATTATTACGATGTGATAAGCCTTCTTAACTGTATAATTTCCATCCTTATTTGGGCACCACAAAGGGATATCAGGCTTTATCGTGTTTCCTGATGGCCTAATTGCCAAAATATGGGGCACTGTCTCAACTCAAAAAATGTCCCTGATCAATGATACTCTCCAAGAACCATCTTGAAAAATCAGGTCTTTGACATTAAAATTTGTGTGTATTGACCAAACGAAATATGAATTCAGTGGATTTCTATGATTTAAAATCCACTTATTACAGATTTTAATGTTCTTTCTAGACATAACCTGCCACGCCAAGTTCCCTTGATTAAATATCTTGCCCGTAACACTGATTTCCAACCCCAGGAATCAGTTGCATGATCTCCTGAGATACTTAGGTGTATATACCTTGCTAAGTAAGGAATTTTTATTTCTGATTATATACCATGCATGCTTTTGCATCAACGCTCTATTCATTCATTGATCTCATTCCCAATCCATCTTGACCTTTTGGTTTGCAAACAAACTCCCATGATTTCCAATGCACTGATCTTCCCTCTAAATCTCCACCCCATGTTTAGCTAACGAGATTCTACTAGGCAGTGAAAGAAATTTTGTTTTCCATGAATTGAATCTCTGCCTAAACTTATCCTCCAACTTCTTGAAAAAATGCATTTTATTGGATGAAAAACTCATCTCCATGCCCAAATATCTTCCTCCAAACTGATTACCATGGATATTTAGTGTGTATTTGGCATATTGTCTTAGCCAGTGAGGTGTATCCGGGCTAAACATCAATACACACTTTTCAAAATTCAAAAGTTGTCCTGAAAACCTTGCATATAGATCCACCTTCTTTGCGGTCTCACCCACTGCCGACGTTGTACAGAAAGTAAACAATTTACAGTCATCTGCATACATAAGGTGACTTATTTTAGGACCCCCTCTTGATACTGATAACCCAAACTCTGATTATTTAAGATTCTGTCCACCATCCATGTAGACATGAATTGTTTGCATATTACGAACACATAAGGAGACAAAGGACAACCTTGTCAAAGTCCCTTGTTAGGACCGAAGTAATGTGATCTTTCTCCATTCAGAAGTACCTGGTAAGATATTGTACTCACACAGGACATGATTAGCCTTATCCAATTTTGTGGAAAATTCATAGCTGACAATTCATTTTCCAAAAAGCTTCAAGAAACTGTGTCATAAGATTTGCTTATATCTAGAAATAACTTCCTCCCTTCTATTTTATGTTTCCCCATATAACTCAACACCACATGTGCTAGTAATACATTTTCAGGCATTGATCTGCCTGGAACAAATATGTTTCTACTTTCAGAGATCAATGGATTGATGTGGTTCTTTAATCTGAGAACCAACATATTTACTATGTGTACAAAGAGATACACCTATAATCTGAAGATGAGGTACTTTCTCTTTAGGAATGAGAACCACCTGCATTTTGTTCTATTGTGGAGGAATGACTCATTCATTTTATAATGTCTACTCCTTCTCTTGAAAACTCATCTCCTGTTATCCTCCAGTGAGTCTTGAAGAAACCTGCTGGGAGTTCATATTCCTCTGGTGCTTTCCAAGGCTTCGGCATTTTAATTGCATTCCAAACATCCGCTTGTGAGAAAGGTTGAGACAGTTCCTGTATTTGACTCGCCAACAATTTTCTGTCATTCATTTGTATGATATGAATTTGTGAAAGGCAAATTAACAACCTTAGCTTCTGGAAAATTTCTTCTCCACTCCTGATTTCAAGAAGCTCTATCCAATCTTTCAACAATGGTATTTGGATACTGCCCATTGTTTGTCCCAGT
>JAUOBV010456826.1:0-10254 GCA_032360425.1 Rubia occidens | reverse complement strand
AGGTTCAGTATATTGTTTCATAGCATGTGGCTTCACCACTTCAGTAGGTGGTTTCACAGCCAGTGGTTTCAACACTTCAGTAGGTTGTTTCACAACATGTGGCTTCACCACTTCAGTAGATGGTTTCACAGCAGGTGGCTTCACCACTTTAGCAAGTGGTTTCACAGTTAGTGGTTCTGCCAATTCAGTTTGTGGTTTCAGTTTCACTGGTTCCGCCAATTCAATAAGTGATTTCAATTTCACAGCAAGTGGTTCTACCACTGCAGTAGATGCTTCAACCAATTTACTGACATTGATCCGCTTTGCTTCTAAAATATCTTCAGGTTTCAGATAATCCAAATCCCAACGCTTTTTGCTTTGGCCCAAATTCAGGTTTTCGTATTAGTCCTCGTCGTATTGGTCCTTGAGGAATATGTCTAGATTCAGGTTTTCGCATTGGTAGAATATCATATAGAATCATAGCATCAATGTTCGAAAAATCAATATGGTAAAAAACTGAAGCCCTTTTACCAATACTATTGAAAATCGAAACCCTTTTACCAATACAATTGAAAACAAAAGCTCTTTTACTAATACGAACCGAAACTCTTTCACCACTGTGCTCGAAAACATCCATCCTCGGGATCTTTATCTCCTTGCTTCGAATTCAAGAAGCGAGCAAGAACTGAGCAAACCCTTGATTTAACAAGAACCGAGCACCTTAAAGAATAGGGGAAACCCTAGATTTCAAATTCAATAGCCAGGAAAATTTAATAACCGAGAAAATTCTAGATTTTGAATTTAGAATCGAGGAAATTCAATAAATGGACAAACCTTAGAATTCAAATTCAAGAACACAACCAATTCAGTAACGGATTCCAAATTCAAGGAGACCAAGCAAACCCTAGATTCGCAGGGCAATTGCGGAATAATGGAAGAGAGATTTGGAAAAGGAAATGAGGTTGGGATGGATTTGATAGAGTGATGAAGAAATGGAGTGGAGAGCGAAAGAATGAACGAATGTGAGTGAGAGGTTCGGACTGTGTCTGCTTTTTTTTATTATTATAAATCAGTGTGAATATGCTTAGTACACGTGTACATCACGTGTACAGTGACCTAGAGGGCCGTGTATAGTACGTGTCAGTACGGTGACCTGGAGTGCCCGTGTACAGTATGCGTTTGTACAGTGATTTGGAGTGCCCGTGTACAGTACGCGTCTGTGTACAGTGACCTGGAGTGTCATTTTCCTTTCTTTAAATTACAACAATACCCCTTAATTGTTGGTTTAGGGATTAAACAAAATTGAGAAATTTTGAACTGTAGACATGTTACCCACGATCCTTCTTTCAAATCAATTTTTAAGATAAATTAAATCTCATTAGATAGGGTATCACTATTTTATTTTCTAATATAATTAAATGGTGAGTTATGTATAACTCTACTATATACTACCTCTGTTTCGTTGGATGTAACAACATAATCTTAGTTGTTTGGATTTAGCTTAATGAAATGAGTGGATGAAATTAAATAGTGGATGAAATTAAATTTAGAAAGGGAAAAGTAGAATGAGCGGATGAAATTGAAGGAATCTTGTCATAAGAAGAATGTGTATCACATCTAATGAAACTGAGAAAGTATGAAATTTTGTGTAGAAAAAATTATTGAGCACTATCTCATAATAATCATTTAATACTATTACTCTTACTCTGATTTTCTATAAAAAATATTTTAACTTTTAAAATTAATAATAAAATATCAATATATATTAAAACATCACACAAATTTATGTGCATTTTTTTAATATTCAATTTTTATAATTTTAGCTATACATTTAAAAATATTAATAGTCATTTTTTTACATTAAAATTTTAAAATTGATAACTTAAAAAGTGACTGAGAAAATATTATAAATACGTTTTCCCTTTTTCTTAGGTAATTATTTTATCCAAGCATGCATCAAAACTTTTAAAATTCTTTTTTAGGAGGAAATAAAGAAAAATTTACTCCATAGTAAGCAAGTTATCTGGTATCCCTGAGACAATACATATATGCTATCCCGGGATATAATATTTTAATATATCCACAGTAATAAATCA
The DNA here is from genome assembly GCA_032360425.1 of Rubia occidens. Taxonomy (NCBI): domain Eukaryota; kingdom Viridiplantae; phylum Streptophyta; class Magnoliopsida; order Gentianales; family Rubiaceae; genus Rubia; species Rubia occidens. The sequence goes on along the minus strand of JAUOBV010456826.1, from coordinate 8,179 downwards.
CAGCAACCAAGTAGTTATTTACATCCAATATATGATGAGATATTTTAGGAGTTATTATAGGGATGTTATTTATGGGGTACCCATGCACATATTATCATATTGAAATACACATTCAGTATGTATACTGTGCACATACTTGGTACCCATGGAATACATCCTCTCATTTATATCATTATGTCCATCAAAACTAACACATCATCCATGATTTTCGATGTGAAAAAACATTAGAAAGAAGACTTACAAGGTTCAATTCCCCATGTTTGCTTGGCATATTCTTCTATCGATCCAACCGCACTTAGTATGCTCATTTCAGTCCATTTTTCTTTACCCACGAACGCTCTATCTGCTGCCCCCTGTCATTCCTCCTATGTCTCAGATTTATCTTACACCAAAATCTCATGGTTAACAGTTACTAAAGTATTTGTCATTGTAGCGAGAATATTACGTGAGCCTATTGGTAACCCGTAAAATTGTAGCCCAGTATATAGAATCTTTCCCATCCTCCAGTGCATCGCATAATGATTCGAAATAGGCTTGAAACCCAAAATAACCATCTCGTACCATCCTAGACAAGATTGACACCAAAATCTAGGTTAAGAGAAACTTGATGTTTATAATGACATAGTACATACAAGGCTACATGCTCAACTCAATCTTTACAGTGAGATTCAAAAACATTTTTTTAGTCATATGCACTCAGAGGGAGCAGTTTTTAACATAAAAACTCAGATGAAAGATATACTTTCTCGCTTCTACGTGAGTAATGTGAAGCCTTGTGAAAAGACTGTACACTGAAAAATCTCGTGAAAGGACTCGATAACAATTTAACTCACCTTACAACTCTAGCAAACTGAAGCGGTGCTTTGACAGAAGCTCCTTTCTCACGCAATGCTGGAACTTCATCCAATTTTGCGCCAAAAATAAACTGATAAAAGTTTATAGATATATTGATCAGGATATAATTGGAGCTGACAGTGACAAGAACAATTTAATCATGTCCACTCTTTAATATTTTTCGCTGTTAAATAACTACGATATATCTTATGATAAAACCAAACCATACATTATATTAGTTCACTCACTAAATCTAGATACACTAGTCAACGACAATGAAATAACCAAAATGTGCACCGTTTAGCACTTCCACAGTAATGTGATCATACGAAAACTTCAGCATTCATGTTATGTTGAACACATGCTCCCTGAGTAGTATAATCACAAGAAAAAGATGATTGAATAAGAATGCATGAAGCAGCTCAGGTACAGAATTAGCATACATCAAATTAGTGAACTTCTATATGCAGTAAGACTGGACTTGGATGAGCAGATTCAAATGACAACCAACTTTTTGAGCGAGAAAATGTCATTTAGCAATTTCCATTGAGATGCCGTTAACAAATAATACAATAGAAAAGACTTGCATGTAGAGTCAACCATCAATTTCTACCATGTTATCTGCTCTAACTTCTTCAATTATTACAACTGTTGATCCATCTGCAGTAGCCAACAGTAGGCATCCATTCATCAAAAACCTTCACACAGCCAGTCCTAGATGCCTCATGTCCAGCAGTGATTCAAAGAAGCCTAAAATGAGAGAGATGTTTTAACCAGTACAATTAGAACACTTAATTAATAGTTGAAAGACATCCAGCCACAAATGACATGGAAGATTTACCCTTTTAATATCATTTTTAATGAAATGAATGATCAACATGTACAAAGAAAAGTACCTTATGTGCTGTGATAGGTGTAAACCTGGAATAACAAGTCTGCCATGGAGACATTGTAATAAGGTATAAATACTTGTAATAGCAAGAAATATGTAAACTATTTGTAGGCTTGTAGATATATAAACTATTAATAGAATATTATTTAGATATCGATCCTTGTTGGGCTGAATTCATCTATGCCACTCAATGAACTATGTACAAGGCATTCATATTTTCTTTCAGAATGTAAAACACTACCTCTCACTCGATGTGAAAAGTGTTTCCTTGTTAGCCATTTTTCAATGACACCGGGTGCAACAACACTTTTCTCAGCACCATAATGAAGAGTATAACAATAGAAATTCTAAACTGAAATTTTCACCATAAAAGAATAAATCCACAATGTGTATGTTCTCTTGAACCAAAATTAAAAGCTGAAGGCTATGACTGAAATATAACGACCGCCATAATTATTGTCAAAATACAGAAGAGTAACATAAACTGTGTTCTGTTGCCACAACCCTTGAATCCTCACTAAAAAATGCATACACTATATGTCAGAACAGCAAACAAGTTGATGTGCTAAAGATATCATAAGAATTTCAGATACTCAAATTATAATCATGATACACCAATAGATCTGATTCTTACCCCATGCTGATGCTGGATAGTCTAGAGTTGCCAAGGAATTCATCAAGCAAGCTGAAAAGCGAGATAGACAACCATTACCTAAAGTTGCACCTCCTTCCTTAGAGAAGAAGGAAGAAAGGAAAGGAACCATTAGTTGTGGTCTAGCACTCAGATTAAGAAAGTAATTTCTCGAAATACTAACACAAACTTGTTAACAATTTTTTGTGATAAACAAAATATCAGAAAATACTTCTTAAAAAACATCTGGATTTCCTTTTTTTTAATGAGTAATCCTAACCACTCTTTCTTTTTGTTTTAGAAAAATCCACGGATATGATATGGAAAGTATATAGCAAGTCGGGGTCGTCCACAGAGAAGAGGGATATTCCTAAGCGTTTACACATATAAGGGTGGATATAGGGCTAGATACAGCTATATACATATACATAAAAACAAGTAAAGATGGGGGTTTTGGATTTTTATAAAACACTACGACAAATTTAAACCACTAAATTAACAAAAAAATATAGATGACAATGCAAATACGATCACACTAATACAAAAGACGGAATAAAGATGAAGATGAGTCTTGGGCACAATTGGTATACATTTCTAGTTATCCTTTGATCATCGACTAATCGTCCTATTTTTATGCATTAACCACATGTTGTGAAGAACTTGTCAACACCTTTCAAGTGAAGACATTTCTCACCTCTCCTCGGTTATGATTAGAGTGAGCGATCGGCGCCACACAATAACCCTTACCCTCGGGTCATTCTAGACGATCGGCGTCATAGACTTCCCCAAGAATAACAATAAACATGGAGAACCAACACAACTACCACAATGTCCTACAAGCGAGAAACATCGGGATAGCACAATTATGTTCCCTAATGAAGACTACGAGGATCGGCCTTCATGCTAGGCGTCATTAGTGTACTACTTCGATAATTAGGCAAACTCATTGAAATTCATCTCAAATCTAAGAAATATCATCAATCAATAATCATTATTAGTTGTCACTCCCAATTATAACCTTGTATCAAGCAACGATAATCACATCGACAAAAAGACAAAGTCTTTCGGGTTTGACAAAAAAACTAGCAAAGAATCAATTCATAATCTTCAACTAGTTGATCATCCTAGTCTAAATCATTCATTAATCACACAACAAAGCATAAAATATAGGTGATAATCAAAGCACAGAATAGGGTAAACCAAGTCTCACAATATCATGTTAGAAATGCTTACCAATTGCTCCCAAGATGAAATCTATGCTAGATAATGAAAACCCATAACAAATCTATAAGAATCCATGGAAGAAGTGCAAAAACTAAGAAAATATGAAGCAAAACTAGGGTTTTGAGACCCAAAGTCGGGCTAAGACAAATGGGGAAGAAGTGGAGGTATTTATAGTCCTAGAAAATAGAGGGAAAAGGCCAAAATTCAGCTTTGTTGCTGCGGCCCGCAGCGGAGGCGCTGCCCTCTTCTTGTTTCCTTCGCCACGGGTGAACTGTTGATCCGTTTTGAGAGTTCTTGTAGTCAATTTTATAGTATTCAAGAAGATGAATCCAATGGTACCATCCGCAGAGGCTGGTTCTTCTCGGACCAATTCCAGAAATCGGTTCAAACTTCCGGATCACAATTCATCCGCTTATTTGTCTTCCTTCTTCGACCTTTTTATATTCTACCACGTTTTAACTCATGACCTTCAATCTTCTACTATCGTTGCAAATGGCCTTCACTAAAATACTCCAAAGTACTTACGAGCAATCTACAAATTAAGCTCACAAAAAGGAATCTAGATGCTCGTAAGGACCAACACTCTATTATACTCAAACTAGGTTACAAAATGAAGGATTTAGATACGAAAATAAAAAATGATTATGCAAATCCCTTATAATGTAATCCTACCTAAATCTAGCAATCTTCCAACAAAAAGGTAACAAACGAGATGTTAAATGCTTCGGAAAATACATGCATTTGACGTCTTATCAAATCCCCCTCACTTAAACATTTACTCGTTCTCGAGTAAACAAGAACAAACAAAGACCTAAGCGTAAATTAGCATGCAAAGGTTTTCCCGAACCACCCAACATTTTATTCCTATACCACCCTAGCCCCCAAGATATAAAAATATCTACACTCTCATATCCAAAAACCAAAGATAATCTAAACAACCATCATACCAATCAAGGGTGAGGTACAAAATACATGTATAAAACAAGCTTACTCTAACGAGGAAGTTACAAAATAGAAAAATTAGGAGAAGCATAGAATGTTTTAATTTCTCTCATTTTTTCTCGTTTTGTCTAGGAGCCCTCTCGGGTTTTCATTCTACCTTCACACAATTTTTTTTATTTTTCAATGCTCATTCTCACCTTTTTTCCACACAATTTGGCCTCTCATTTTTCTATAGGTTGCCCTTTCGTGATTTTGACCTATCCGGGCCCTCCCATTTTGCCTAAGTTTCCCTCTTGGGTTTTCAACTTAGCAGGATTTTTTTCAAACAATACAAATCAAAGTTGAACATATGCACACTAAAATACAATATAATGAGACATGTTTCTCTCCCCCACAATTGAAACACACATTGTCCTCAATGTGACAAAAGGACAAGATAAAGAAGTAAGAGAGAAAAGGAAAAAACTAACAACTAGGACCTTAAGGTCCTTCCCGGTGGTAGCAATGCTCACTCCTCAATGAATGTTATCTCCCCCATGCTCTTGAAATCCATCCGATATCCAACCTCAACCCATCCACAACAAATCCACAACTACGAAAGTCTCAATCAACACCCACAAAAAGCAACTAGTAGTACTCCTGGGTGGTTGTTTCGGTGGTGATTTTGGGTGGTGGATTGTGGTGGTAATTTTTCTGTTCTGGGTAAGAGTTTTAGGACAAGGATGATGGAATTTTTAAAAAAAATCCAAAAAAAATCTACTAATATAATTTAAAACACGGGTTCCCTCCCAAGAAGCTCCATATATTAAGGTCATCGGCACGACCCTAATGTTATCCATATGGTGAAGGTTTGAACCCCTTCATCATGAGTATCCAAAAGTGTAGAGGTGGGGGTAGAAATCTATTATGAGGGAGATTTTATGGAGGGTGACTTCGTCTTAAAGGAGATGGATTGTTTGGAAGCTTGGCATAATCATTTTTGACTTTCCTATTGTATCCTCCAAAAATATCAAAAATGGTGGAGTTAGTTTAATTAGTGGAGGTGGGGTGATGATGGAAAGAATAATGAATATAAGACAATTACCCTAGCTCAATTTCTTTGTCATCAACAACCAATTCCTCATCCCCTTGGACCTTATCTTCAAATTCCTTCACCATCTCCCCCATCAAGGTAAAATTATTTTCCCTTGGCTTCGGAATCACCTCCGGCTGTGATGGAAGCTTGCTCGAATCTCTAGCCTCCAACCGAGCCACAAAAGATGTTGTTTGATTAACTTGGATTTCCAAACTTTTGAATCTCGCAGAAGGACGGTCCTCCATGTTTGTGATTCAAGATGTGGTTCGGTCTTCCAAGTTAGTGAACATTTTTTCTATAGCATGTAAGAGCTCCTCATACTCCAACCTTTTCTTTCCTTCTCAAGGATTAAATCACCCCTCATCCCTTGGGTAGGGTTGTTGTGGCTTGGCATAAATTGATGAACACCAATCATATTGCTCATAGTGTTGGTTTTATGGTGCATTCCCATACCACGAATCCAGATTACCACTCCACTCCAAATTGGAAGAATCATAATACAGATACCATTCTTGAGACCTTGACCTTGGAAACCAACAACTCCAACCTCTTCATATCACTTCTCATGATACACTTGGTTTATTTGGTAATGGGATTATGCCCCTTGATTATTTGGTTGAAACTCACCTTGGTTACCTTGAAAAAAACCATTGGGAATTGATTTCCTGGCTTGCTCATCTATCCACCGAAAGTTTGAATGGTCTCTCCAGCCGGGATTGTAAGTTTGGGAGTATGGATCATACTTATTCTCATGAGCTTGTCCTCTTTAGAACCTTGACCACCTTGGTAGCCTCTATTACCTTGGAAACCTTGTACTTACCTCCTTAATGACGCATGGATTTTTCCTCCTCAAACTCTTTATCTTGGATTTGAGGGCATGCATCAGTGGGATGTTCCAATGAACAAACCCCACAAGTTTTGACATGATGCACAATCCCCTTCATTAGCCCTTTCATCATTGAAGCTAAAGATTGAACTTGCTCCTCAAATTTGGGGGTTTATGGATTTGGAAGCTCTTGCACCCTTGCCCTTTCTCTCACATTGAATTGTCTCGTCCCATTGGCCATGTCTTCAAACAATGCCATGCCGTATTTCGGGCTCTTGTTGGCAATCGAACCAATACAAGAGGTATTGACCATCCTCATGTCTTCAATGGACAAACCATCAAAGAAATAATACACAAGACCTCCTTCTTTGTAAGGGTGGTAGGGGAAACTAGCTAGCAACCTTTTGAACCTCTCTCAATATTCATACAAAGATTCACTCAAATGTTGATATATGTTGCTTAGCTCCTTCTTTAAACCCATCGACTTAGATGCGGGAAAGAATTTTTCCAAGAACTTACGCTTCATGTTCATCCATAAGGTTATAATTCACGAGGGGAAATAGTATAACCAATCTTTGGCCGCATCTTTCAAAGGGAAAAGAAATTCCCAAAGATTGAAATTATCCTCCGAAACTCCGGTTGGCTTCATGTTCATGCTCACAAGGTGGAACTCGGATAAGTTGTTTTTCGCATCCTCCCCACTCATCCCATGGAAAGATGGTAGACAATGAATCATCCCGGACTTGTGCTCACAAGTGACATTTTCCAAAAGAGGAGGGAAAATGATGCAAAGCGGTTGATTCACTAGGTTAGGATCCATGAGCTCCCTCAATGTTATATTATAATCCACCATAGTTGGAGTACCTTGGTTAGCAAAATGTGCTAGGCTCCTTGCCCTTCCGAGTGTAACCAACAATCGGGATCGTATTGCAAGGGTTGTTGTCTATTGGTACGAGTAAAGACCACAAACCAAGAACCAAATCAATACAACCTTATCCCCAAGTAAATGTTTTTTAAAAAACAAATGTCAAAAACACAAAAATAAAAACACACAAAGAACTACATAAACATTTTAATGAAATACGCCTTACCCCGGTAGCGGCGCTAAAATTTAGGAGGCCATTGTCATGCCTCTCAAAGATAGTCTTTATATGCCCTAATTGCGGCTAACTACTAGAAAGTATATAGTAGCAAGTCGGGATCGTCCATGAGAAAAAGGGGATTTTATCGAGTGTTAAACGTAGTTAAAAAGCACACAAAGAAGTCACTCTACGTGTGTGGTGACAAAGTGGGGAGTTTTGGTTTTGGAAAACACTACACTTGATTTAAACTACTAAATTAACAAACAATTATAGAGAACAATGCAAATACAATCACACTAGTACAAAAGATGGAATAAAGATTATAACGAGCCTTGGGCCCAATTGGTTTGCATTTCTAGTTATCCTTTGATCATCGACCAATCATCCTATTTTTATGCATTAATCACATATTGTGGAGAACTTATCGACTCTTTTCGGGTTAAGATATTCCTCGCCTCTCCTCGGTTATAGTTAGAGTGGGCGATCGGCACCACTAAGTAACCCTTACCCTCATGTCACCCTAGACGATCGACGTCATAAACTTCCCCAAGAATAGCAATACGCATGGAGAACCAATACAACTAACACAATACCCTACAAGCAAGAAATATCGGGATAGCCCAAATATATCTACTAATAATGACTACGAGGATCAGCCTTCATGCTAATTGTT
>JAUOBV010456391.1:0-10257 GCA_032360425.1 Rubia occidens | reverse complement strand
GCGTTGTGCCCCTTGCGTGGTTCATGCTAAGCATGGGCACAAGGCTTGGCACGACCAGTGCCAAGGCCACTTCAATTTTGCCACAAAATTTCTTGCTCCCAAAAACACAAAAACCAAGCGTAATACCGTTCTAGCTAAAAAATCAACGACTATAAATCCCTAAAACACCACCTATTTGACAAGCACATTCCAAAAGCTACATGAAAATTTTCACAACTTACCTAAAATAATAAAAACACCATTTTTTTATTGTCATCCTCACGACTTATTTTTCATGCATTTTCAAAAGTTAAGAAAAATGTACTGGTGGGTCTCCGGAATTACCATCCTCAACTCCACCAATAACCATGTCCCTATGGAAGGGTCTCTGCATCACACGAGCCTTACTTCTTACCTTAGGTTGCACATACCAAACAAGTTCATCCTTCACAATTATCAATAATTTCTTGTCGATTTTGGTCACAGGAAGGGGTTTAGGAGGTTTTAATTCCTTAGCCCTCTTCCTTACCCACTGCATGTTGGTGCTCACATTTGGAATAAAAGCATTCTTAATAACACATTGAAAACTAACATCATGAACATCAACATTTGTATCATAAATAGTATCATTCAAAGAATTAAGAACACGAAGGGTTTCAATGTTCGATAGTAGCTCATCATAATCACTATTCATGGAAATATTATCACAAAGATCATGCAAGGCATAAGGGTCATTAATATTCTCATCAAAATTAAAGTTCAAAGCATGCTTTACCTCATCAATCATATTGAGACTCTCATCATCATCACTCATGAAAGATTCATCAAATTGGTCAAATTCATCACATAGGATTTTAACATTGCATGCAAGAGAAGAAGTAGAGGATTCATGCTTATATTTATAAATGTCAAACCTGGCTTTATCAATGCCATCCTCTAGGGTCAATGTTCCCAAGTGGACATCTATTTTAGTCCTTGATATTTTAAAAAATGGTCACCTCAATAGAATTGGCAGACACCAAGGACTAAAATATAATATTTCCCACTCTAGAGAATGTTTTGGCAGATTCTAGAGGATCGTTAGAGTGGGATAATGTATTTTGGCAGACATGTATTCCGTCGTGCATCACATCAAGGACATAAAATTCTGCCAAAACAAAATATTTCCCACTCTAACCATAATATCCCTATATATCCCTCTATGACTTGCTTAGGAATGATCGGCTAGTTTGACGGTTACCCTAGTTTCCCTAAGTTCACCTATGTCAAGAGTCTCACATAGGATATAAGGGATAACATTGAAGGAATCTCCTAAGTCAATCCTAAATTCCTTAATCAACCTTCCACCTAGAGAAATAGGAATTGAAAACATGTCAGAGTCATCACCCTTTTTAGGAACATTTCTGTAGGTTAAAGTGTGACTCCTCCTATTTTTAATTTTTCTACAATTTTAATAGGCTTAGTCCTTCTCCTAGTGCAAGAATTCATCACAAATTTAGCATATGATGGAATTTACTCAATTACGTCTAACAGTAGAATACTAACCTCGGCCTTTTTGAAGGCGTGAAGGATTTGATCTTCGTTGGATGCCACCTTTAGCCTTCAACAAAGCACTCGAGAAAGGCGGCGGAGGGTTGACCCTCGCCTCGGTGGTAGAAAGCTCTTGTGTGAGCTCCTCCTCAATGATTACTTCTTCCTCTCGAAAAGTGACGTTGTTTTTTTCCAACATATTTTCATCTTCTTGCACAAACTCCTTCTCAACTTATCGCACCTCTTTCCCACTTCTCACTTTTAGTGCACTAACATTTCTTGGATTTACTTCAGAATGGTATGGTAGCTTGCCTCGAGTAGGCATACTGAGGTGGGGAGTTAACCAACTTGCACCTCAAGGTTTTTTATGCTTAAGAAGGCTCTCATTCCTAGGTCATTAATAAGCTTCTTGTGTGCTATGCAAACATGTCACTTTTCTTTGTTAACTTCACAATCACCTCTAAAATATTCGCTAATTCCGACTTATAAATTGGAGCATTGTTTCTAGAAGGACCTTTATCTCTTGGGTAAGGTTGAGGTGGAACTCCCCCTCGATTGTACATTCGGTTGTCATTGCACCATCGTAACTTCGGGTAGTCACGATATCGGGTGTTGAACATGTTTTCATACGGGTCTTGGCGATCTCCACCTAGGTTCCATCTAAAATTTTATTGATGCCGTCTACCAAACTGTCAATTCCCTCCACTGAAGTCCAAATCCTTCGCCTCTTCAAAGTCATCCACAGCTTATGGGCATGTGTCGGTCGGATCATCTAAACTGTAAATCCTACACACTCACTTGTTGCATCCTCCCCTTTATGAAATCATTCATCATTCAAGAAATAGCATGGATTTTCTCTTCACGCTTAGGGAGTGAGCGGATTCTTCCAAAGTATTCATTCATGACTGTCTCCCAAACTTTCGTGTACCATTTTCCATTTCCTCAAATAAGGCGAGAGCGTCTTTGGGGCTCTTGTTTTCTGTAAAACCATTTCTAGCAGCATTCACCACTCAAGCCCTTGAAGAAGTAGTACATGATATCTCCCTCTTTGAACAGATGGTAGGTGAACCTTGCCAACGAATGCTTGGATCGCTTCCAATATTCATATGGAGATTCATTTGGGAGTTGCGAGATATTGAACAATTGTTTCTTAAATCCCACAGACTTTGAAGTTGGGAAATACTTCTCGAAGAACCTCCACTTTATATCCATCCATGAGGTAATACAGCGTGAGGGGAGGTAGTAGAGCCAATCCTTAGCCACATCTCTCAACGAAAAGAGAAAAGACATGAAATTATAGTCCTCCTCTGACACCCCCGGTGGTTTTATATTGGTACAAACTAAATGAAACTCTGATAGGTGTTTGTTGGGATCTTCCACATCCATCCCATGAAAAGTAGGCAAACAATATATTATTCCACTCTTGAGTTCGTAAGTGAGATTCAGCGGTAAAGGCAAGAATATGATGAAAGGGGTTGATTACCCAAATTTGAATGCATCAACTCCCTAAGAGTTCTGTTGTCATCCACTATAGCACCTCTCTCTTCCGTTACAAAAAAGTTGGTCCCTACTGAACCTCTCATCTAGTTCTCCTTCTTATTCTTTGTTGACCAACTGCTTTTTTTGGTAGATAGTGTAGAGCTCTTAAATTCATGGAACGGGTGTATACCATAAACAATAAGCAAGACACTACTAGTCCAACCGAGAAAAATAGAAAAATAAATTAGGAGTAACAAGAAAAACTATTGAAAATCTCATCGTAATAACCGACTAAACCTACAAAAAGAAAAAAATTAACTACTGCTAGAAACTAGTCATGCAAGCTAACAATCAAATTGAAACTAGCATCCACGGCAAGGTGCCATAATTTGATCCGCACTCCACGAAGTCATTATTAACACCAACTTTTTTATTGGAGTGCAGTACTAACCTACAGAGCACTTGGAGATCAAAGATACTAGAGAGTAGCTAGTGGCAAGTCCAAGTTTGTCCACAGAGATGCTTGAATTCAAAAGTTAACTAAACATAACTCACAATTGGGCGTCACTCTGATTTTGTGTCAAGAATAGCTTGTGATACAAACATAGGTTTTAGGGGAGGTTTATCCAACCACTACAAATCATGCAAAGCTAGAGAGATTAAACTGTATCAACTTGCCTATGGGATGTTTGTGTAACGTAGCTGATTAATGACTTTGATCCTAGATTATATCATATATAAAATATATAAACCAATCTCATGCCTATGTCATGAACTGTGGACGATAGTCGGTCATTCCTAATATCCGTCACACAAAGGTATATCAGAATCTTATAGGCTATCACAATCGCCTCTGTAGTTAGGGAAAGTGCATCGATCAAACAAAGGATTTGCATTACACTCCTCTTTCCTTGTAAAACTCACTCCTAGTACTAATGCGTTCCCACTTACAGGATCAAGTGCCTGAGTAGTCGCCTTGCATAGTTTGCAAACATTAAGTATGAGTTATAGGAAAATACATCCCGGGTACTAAACTATGGATGCTTTTCTCTAGGCCTATAGAGGCAAATGAACCGGCATCTCATGATAACTCTAGGGATGAAAGAACGATAGTTGCTACACAAAAACCCTAGTTGCTGTAATTTATAATGCTCATCCTATCGGGGTACACTATGGGTTTATACCCCCCTTAGGGGTCTCATCCCTAACATTAATTATTATAACATGATGATACAATCAGGATAGTTTATAACGATCATAACTGTACTCTGGATCAGACATGTATTCTCTCACATTTTTGGTACTCACGAACCTACAATATGCCTAAGCCAACACTCCCCGGGAAACAAACAAGACAAGCACGATAACATATCACATATGAAACTATGGTGCATCATAGAATATACATAACATGCATCTTACAAGAATAGAAAACATAAGTTAAACATGAATATTCATAGATATAAAATATATGAAGATCTAGAATCTCACAAAATCATCACCTACTTATGAATACAAATAAATCCCCAAGTAATTACACTACTCCATGGATATTAAACCCAATTCGATCACTGGATTCAATGCCACAGGCATAAACTAAAAAATAGTAAATGAGAAGTGAAGAGTTAGTCTCTTTGTCTCTCCACCTACTTATAGAACTAGGGAAATGAAATTATAACTTGTTAAACCCTATAGACTAGTGCATCTATATAGTGTATGTGTAAATGGTTCTTAAATAAGTCAAAAAAGGCTAAATTGATTGTGCTGCTCGTGCAAAGTAAATGGGCTGCCAGCTGGAGACCATTCTTAGTAGTATGAGCAGTGCAACTCTTGTAGAATCTCATGGTCCACCATCTGGAGTCATCGTCTTCAGCTTCTAATGGCGCAGATGTGCAATAGGGAACGGGTAATGGACTGGAGATTTGGGTCTTCATCATATAGAGGCACAAGCAGTGCAAAATCATATGGCCCGTATAGGGACTTAGTCTCAAAAGCCACCTGTTTGACACGAGCCGTGTAAATGTAAATGATTCGTGTCACTCTTCTCCTCCTTTCGGAATTTGACTCTTTTTTTCTTTGGCGCATCCCATATACTACCACAATGAAGTGTGTGGCTTTCGGTGTTTTACCATTCGACGAATGGCTTTCAACTATCTTCTACCATTCTGGCGAATGACTTTCACTAAGCTACTCTGAAGTGCTTAAGAGAAATCTACAGATAAACTCACAAAATAGAATCTAGATTCTCGTAAGGACATAATATCTATTTGATCTAAAGAATCTACAAAGCAGAGAATTTAGATAACAAAACAACAATGGCCATCTAAACTTCTTGTACTGTGAAATCACTTAAACCTAGCACTCAAGCGTACAAAATCTACTAAAGGATAAGCTAAAATCCTTATGAAACACATCCTTATAGAATCTCATCAATCCCACACATAATATTTTAGATCGCTTTTTAAGTTATCCTTTTAAGCTTTAGAAAATGGAGAGGAAACTTAACGGAAACACGGAAACTGACGAAATTTGCATACCACGGACAGATTTTTCCAATTGCGATCAATTTTGTCATCATAGAACTCCTCCCACATTTTCTTTGTTAATGGCACATTTGTCTCAACCTCAACCTTTTGGTATGGAACCAATCAGCTCAAGTGGTCGGCCATGAGGTTCTCCGTGCCTTTCTAGTCTCGCACCTCTAAGTTAAAATCGCTCAAAACGAATATCCATCTAATCATTATTTTCTTGGCATATTTATTTTTCACCAAATATGGAATCACTATGTGGTCAGCATAAAAAATAATTTTTGTACTAATAAAATAAGATCAAAATTTCTCTAAAGAAAATACCACCGCTAGTAATTCATTTTTCGCTGTTGAGTAGTTCCTTTGGGCCTCATTGAGAGTCAAATGCATAATAAATGGCATGGGTAACTTTCCCCACCCTTTGAACTAACACCACTTCGATAGTGTCATCGCTAGTATCACACATAATGACGAAAGGAATGGACCAATCTGGGGGTTGTATAATGGGAGCCAAAATTAACCTTTCCTTTAATGTATCAAAATCTCCCTTAAAGCCCTCATGAACCAAAAATTCCATCTTCTTTTGCAACAACTTGCACAAGGGAGACGCAATTTTGGAGAAATTCTTGATAAACAAGCGGTAAAACCTTGCATGACAAAGAAAAGATCACACTTCGTGAACATTAGTTGGATAAGGAATTTTTTTGATTGTGTCAATTTTTTCTTTGTCTACCTCAATACCCTTAGAAGAGATAACATGGCCTGAAACAATGCCTTGTTCAACCAAAAAAAATATTTCTCGGAATTTAACACAAGATAGTATCAATGTAATGTTTTAGAACTTGTGCTGAATTGGCTAAGTAATTATCAAAGGAATTACCATGAACAGTGAAATCATCAATGAATACCCCAAAAAATTCTTTTAAAATTCCATAAAAATGGTTACCATATAAATCATTGGAAGGTTGGGGGGCGTTACATAGACTAAAAGACATACGCGGTAGGGAAACATACCAAAGGAGCAAATGAAGGTTGTCTTCTCTTGGTCCTCCGAGGCAATGGCACTTGGAAGTAACCCTAGTACTCATCCAAAGAGAAATAGAAGGGATGACTAGCTAGTCTCTCGAGCATTTGATCAATGAATGGCAACGAGAAGTGGTTTTTCTGAGTCACCGCATTTAGCCTCCGGTAATCAATGCATAAACACCACCCGTTTTAGACCCGAGTGGGCACCATTTCACCTTTCTCATTCTCGACTACCATTACCTCACTTTTTTTTTGGAACCACTTGAGTTGGGCTCACATACTTACTATCCAAGATAGGGTAAATCATACCAGCTTGGAGAAATTTGAGGATCTCTGCCTTTTCTTTTCTTTTTTGATCGAAAAGGAACTTTATAAATCAAAATATCACTTAGTACATAGTTTAGGCCATCTCCCCCTGCTTATTACATTCAAAATTGTTCAACATAATAGAATCTACATTCAGTTACAAGTGTCCTTCCAGTTACAATGAGCCTTTGTTTTTTGAAATATCAGTTCCAAACCTTGGTTCTTGCCTTGTAGTATTCTCTGGTTTCTGTCAATCCATAACTGGTAGAGGGTAGTAGAGTATGTTATCAGTTTGTTCCATTTCCTCCTTTTCATAAACTGGTAGAGCTTTCTTTTTAGTTCCCTCATGTTGCTTGCAGCCTCAAGTTTCAGTTGTTTAAGCAAATCAGTTATGAATGAGCACTTGATGAACAGGTGGACTGCACATTCTTCCTCCAGGTGACAGAAACAACATAGATCTCCTCCAGGTATAACTTTAAACTTCACCAATCTATCCACAGTGGCTAATCTACCCTTACAGAGCATCCATAGGAAATACCCGTGTCTAGGTTGTACCCGGGGGTCCATAGTAGCCTTGCCATGTGGTCCTTCTGTGTTCCCCCCTTTTGAATATTGTATGCTTTTCTGATGCTGAAGGCTCCATTCCCTTTCACACAATCATTCAGTTGACCAGCCAGTTGCATCTTCAGTTTTATGATTGTTTTCCAACCCCAGCTGTGTGAATCTGAGTACCTGTAATCTTTGAAGGATCTGCCCTTGATGTAGTAGGCATGTACCCATTGCACACAGAGTATATCCTTCTTTGAACAGACATCCCAGATCAGTTTACATAATGAGACTTTATTCCATATGGAAGAATCCCTAAGCCCCCATCCTCTAACTACTTTTGATCTGCACATTGTGTCCCATGCTACCGCAGTGAATCCTCTTTCTCCAAGCTCTCTCCCCCTTATGAAGTTCCTGCACAGCTCAACTATCTCTCTATGTATACTTTCAGGTAACTTAAACACACTTGTCCAATAGCCAGTGATACTCAAAAAGACTATGTTAACCAACTGCACTCTGCCAGCATAGGACAGGTTTCTGGAGTCCCATCTTTTCAGTCTCCCAGTGATCCTTTCCAGCAGAATACTACATGTTGTTACTCTCCATTGGATTGAGTTCAGTGGTAGGCCTAGGTACTGCAAGGGGAATTCATCTCTCACAATATGCAAGACCTCCAGTAGCACATCCTTATCCTCCTCATTCATTTTAAAGAAGAAAATCTGGGACTTCCCCTCATTTCCTGCCAAGCCTGTGGTTTTCTGAAAGTCCATTAAGGCATTTTTCACTCCCTCCAAGGATTTGGTATTAGCAGCAGTGAATATGAGCAAACTTTCTGGCAAATAGAAGGCTGTGAATCCCAACTTTATGGCAGATGATTTGCTGAAAGTCCATTAAGTATCATTAATATTTATAAGTAAGGTGACTAGTGGTTTTACAAACCATGTCATTTGAGTTTTTTTGACACTTCTACTTAAAATTAATGAAAAATTAAATATTTCCTCCCAATTAAAATACGTTATCTTGGTAGTTTGTGAACAATATATAATATCTAGTTAATTACTATTAAATTAAACATTTATTCATTGATCTTTAAATTTTATAGTAAAAAAATACACTATAGTTTCTCTGAACAATCTCCATCCCAAAAATTCAAACAGGGACACTCGTACCGTATTGGTTGTCCGAACCCACATTATTCGTGTATTTAGACAACTATATACTCTATAATGATGTTCATGTTTGGTTTACGGGGAGCCTCTGAATCTTGCTCATCCTATGCTTGCTTCCTTGAATTTTCCATTCGGCAGTGTGCGAATAAGCTTCCTCAAACTCAAGCCCTCTTTAGGGTCGAACCAATGTTTCCCAAACATTATCACAACCTATTTTTCAAGCCTCTCTTGAGTATCCATAATGAACATCTCCATGTAGAAATGCATAATAGTAAAAAATCATACTCATTCCTTTGTTGTGGTACCTCAATTGTTTGTTCGTCTATCCTCCAAGGATAGTGTGACCACATAGAGTCTGCAATGAGAATATTAGTGGTGTATTTTCCTTCTTTAATGAGCCTCCACTCATCTTTTAACAGACTATTTAGGTTACTGAAAATAGGGCAGCACTTGTGAATTTCTATGGATTTTAGCTAAGTGAAGAAGTATGAGCTTCATTAAAGAGCTATACTCGTGCGGGCATTGTTTGTACGAACCCACAAACCTGTACATTTGCACAAATATCTACCAATTTAGTTAATAAGATTCATATTTAATCTTCTCATACTAGGTGTCCAATAAATGTAATGAAATAGTAATATAAAAAAGGAAACATGTTCCAGAATTAGTACATCATAATTTAATAGAAAAGTATCACTATAATTTTTATATAAGCTGATAGTGGTTTTACAAACTATGTCATTTGTGTACGTTTGGCCACTACTATTTAAACGTAATTAAACATTATAAATTATATATTTCCTTACAATTAAAATAGCTTGTCTTGATAGTTTGACATCAAAATATAATATCTAGCTAATTACTATTTCATTCAATTCATGTAAAAATTTCTTTATTGATCTTTAAATATTATAGTAAAGAAATGCATTATATTTTTGTTATTGCTTTGAACAATCTCCATCCCAAATTTTTAAGAGGGATACTCATGTGGGTATTGTTTGTGCGAACCCAAATTATTCGTGTGCATTTGGACATCTACCTACTCTATTATAATTTTCATGTTTGGTTTAGGGGGAGCCTCTGAATCTTGCTCCTCCAAAGCGTGCTTCCTTGAATTTTCCATTCGGTAGTGTGCGAATCGGCTTCCTCAAACTCAAGGCTTCTTAAGAGTCAAACCAGTGTTTTCTAAACTTTTTCACATCCTATTTTTTCAACCACTCTAGAGCATCCATAATGAACCTCTCCATTTAGAAATGTGTAAATAGATAAAAATAATACTCACTCCTTTGTTGTGGTACCTCAATTGTTTGTTTATCAATCCTCTAAGAAGGGTGTTCCCACACAGTGTCTGAAACAGGAACATTATAGGTGTATTCACCTTCTTTAATGAGCCTCCACTCTTCTTTTAAGAGGCTATTTAGGTTACTGAAAAACAGAGCCGCTCTTGTGAATAACTGGGCAGTATATCTAAGTGAAGGAGTATGATCATTTTTTTTGATGGAAAATATGCTTTATAGATCAAAATCAACCCGACTATAGTTTAGGCCATCACTCCATGCCCGTTTACTTACATTTGTACTACTTAATCACAGATTACTGAATCATTGATTTCAGCTTTCAATGAGAACTACCAAAACAAACTAGCTCTTTACAAAACCAAACTAGCTCTTTACATAACCAAACTATCTCTCAAT
>JAUOBV010456069.1:0-10260 GCA_032360425.1 Rubia occidens | reverse complement strand
TGGATTGAAAGCTTGGAAGTTTAAGTCAATTGCCCCCGAGACTACGTAATCTAATCTTAATCTCATTTTAGTTCTTGTATGCGTTAGTAGTTAACTTGTCTTTGATTCGTTAATTTAGAAAACCAAACTCAAACCCCCCCTTTTTATGTGCTTTCATATATATAAGTATCTATATATCTAGCATAATATTCTCTGTTTTATAAGCAAACACTTGAGAATAACCCCTGTCTCTGTGGACGATACCAACTTGCCACTAGCTACTTAATTGTTGTTAGCATGCATTTAGGGCTATAAATTGTATATTTGAGAGGTACGGCAACGGCCTCCCAATGACCAGGCCTTAACTCAACCCGAATAAAACTAAAAAAACTTATCTGAACCGACAATAATCTAACCCGAGAAACATAAATGACCCATTTCAACCCGACATGATAGTAACCTGACCTATCCCAAACTTAACCAAATACTAATATTACACAACACTAAACTGACCCGACAATAACCCGACTCGACCCGAGGAACATTACGGATCCATCTGTCACTCGATCTGATAATAATCCAACCCGACTTGAACCGAGAAACATTACAGACCGCCAGTAACCTTACCCGAAAAAATGAACTTACTTCGACACATTTTAATCCAAACATGTTTCTATCACAAGAACTCAATTAGGCAAGCCTATAAAATGAGATTGTAATGAATTGAATGCATATTTACAGCAGAATGGGGAAGATACGAATGAGGGGAGAACTGATGAGAGAAGAAATTACAAGTAAATGATTATCATAGCAAGATACATGTCTTTCTCATGATTCTTCCTTCTTTAATAGTTCCATCCTAACCGGATCAGCTAACTGATTTCCAAAATAATTCTCAACGATCTGTCAAACTACCTCTCTTCACTAAACCAGCATTCCGTCCGCATAACTCCGACATCAACTTTACTCTTGTGATTCTGATGTTACCATCAATTGAAGAGTAATTACTACTTTTTCCCTTTGGTTAATTGGGTTTTGTAACAATTCCCTCCCCTTAACTTTCAGCTTGTTCTCAAGATGATTATTCAGTATTTGAAAGAAAGGAAATGATTGATTATAAATTGACTATCCTCCCAAGAAGATTCTTCGATAGGAAGGTGTTCCCATTGAATCAACCATTCTAGATTTGGTGTATTCCATGGGTTCACCATCCTTCTTTTCAACTATGCTCAGTGGTGGAGGTCCTTGGTGTAGTTCAACAAGGAAACATGAAAAATAGGATGAACTCTTGAAGTCGATGGAATCCGCAATCTATATGCCACTGATACTAACTTTTGAATGACTTTATAGGGACCATAGTACTTAGGTGATAAATTCATATCACTTCTTTGAACTACAGAGAATTGTCTATATCTCTGAAGTTTAAGATACACTAGATCGCCAACCTGAAAAACTTTTGTTCAAACGATTTTTGTCAGCTTGAATTTTCATTCGTTCTTGAAATTTTTTTAGATTCTCCTGAAGTAGTTCTTGAACTTTCCTTCTTTGATCCATCAGTTTTTGTGTAGCTGGAATGACTTCATTAGTGAAATTGCCCAAAGTTAAATTATGTGGTTTCTTGCCATATAATGCTTAATACAGCGTCACGTTGATACTTGATTGATGCGAGGTGTTATGCCACCACTCAGCCATTCCTAACCATCCTTTCCAAGTTTCATATTTT
This sequence comes from Rubia occidens, assembly GCA_032360425.1. Classification (NCBI taxonomy): domain Eukaryota; kingdom Viridiplantae; phylum Streptophyta; class Magnoliopsida; order Gentianales; family Rubiaceae; genus Rubia; species Rubia occidens. Next base: position 8,558 of record JAUOBV010456069.1, on the reverse strand, counting down.
TCTCCACAGAAACACCTTAGGTAGAACTCCAAAATTTGGTTAGTCCTCTCTGTTTTTCCGTCAGTCTCTAAATGATAAGAGCTACTGAACTGGAGTTTCAATCCTAAAGTAGTAAATAATTCCCTCCAGAAATGGCTTGTAAAAATCCTATTCCTGTCACATGTTATCGCTACAGATAACCCAGGTAATCTGTAAATTTCAAACAAATACAAAACTGAGACTTGTTAAGCCGTAAAAAGATGAGCTAATGGTAAGAAATAGGCATATTTGGTTAATTGATCCATAACCACCATAATTGTATCATAGTCATGAGACTGAGGTAATATTTCAATAAAATCCATAGAGACTTGAGCCCAAGCTTTACCAGGAATAGGCAGTGGTTGTAAAATTCGGCTAGATGTGTGTTTTCATGTTTATTTCTTTGACATACCACACATTGCCACACAAATTGTCATCACGCATACTAGGCCAAAAAAGAATATTTTAATTCTTTTGATAGTTCAAGTCTGACCTAAATGACCTCCCAAAGCTGACACATGTAAAGATTGAAGAATAGTATTTCTTGTTTCTAAGATCGAGCCGACAAAGATCCTATTAGACTTCTTTAAGATTCCATTAACAAACTGAAATTATAGATGAGCATTAGGATCCAAAGTTGCTTTCAATATGTGCTCTTGTGCTTGATCATCCATTGCATAGCTTTCAGAAATTTGTTACAACCAGTTTGGCTGAGCTAAAGAAATAGCCTTAAGTTTAGAATGATTGTTCTCCAAATCTTCACTCACTGATCTGCATGAATCACTCAGTCCTTCGTGTGTCTTAACTGAGTCACAATCAATCTCCAGATCTAAACATAAAACTGAGCTCTCATTAATGTCACCTTGCAAAGGACTATCCACTCCTTCTAGAAGCTCTATTTGGGACAAGATTTTGCATTCCTCAAGATAACATACACCTTCTTGTTCATCTCCAAGGTCACTATCAACATATTGATTCTTTGCTAGTGTTGCTTTACCAATATGAGTATCAAGGTATTGCATAAATGGTTGACTCTTTAACTCATTTCCAGAATCCAAATTGTTACTATGATGAGGGATTTGGGAAAGCATATCCGCAGCTCCATTTTTTTCCCCTTTCTTGTACTGAATCTCAAAGCTGGGTCCAAATAATTTGGTTGCCCATTTATGCTGCAAGGCATTGTGTAATTTTTTATCAAGAAGATACCTGAACATCGGTGATCATTTTTCATGATGAAGTGATTGCCTACTAGATAATGTTTCCATTTATCTATAGCAATACAATAGCCAACAACTCATTTTTGCAGGTAGAAATACATAGTTTCTCTGACAAAATGTCTTGCTAAGAAAAGGTAGGGATGTTTTTCTTGCATCAATGCGTCCTCTGTGCCAATATGACTTGTGCCTATTTCAATAACAAAATATTTATCAAATTTTGGTAACTATTCATCATAGGAGCAGTAGTGATAATTTTCTTCAGACCAGAAAAGGCTTGAGTGGCTGCATCTGTTCATTTAAATGCTTTTTTCTTCAACAAATCATATAGAGATATACAAACAAAACCATAATTCATTATGAAACTCCTATTGTATCCTGTAAAACCCCCAAAATCCTCTTAATTCTTTGACACATTTAGGAATTGGCTATCCCATGATACACTTGATCTTACTCGGGTCCATTTTCACTCCTAACCTAAGTATTCTACTTATCTTTATGGGAAATAACCACTTAGAAGACTTAGCATAGAGCTTATGTTTTCTCATCAGTTGCAAAACCAACTCTGAATGCTCTAAATGTTCTGCCTTGGACTTGCTATATATAAGTACATTATCAAAAAGCACTAAAACAAACCTTATAAGATTTTTCCTAAACACTTGATTCATCAGTGATTAAAATGTTGTTGGCGCATTTATTATTCCAAATGGCTTGACCAATAACTCATAATGTCCATTATGTTTCTGAAATGCGGGTTTCTCCACATCTTCCTGTCAATCACGTATATGGTTGTGGCCCGGTCTTAAGTCAAATTTGGAAAATAATGAGACCTATACAGTTCATCTAACAATTTATCTATAATAGGGATTGAAAAATTTGTCCTTAACTATAATGTCATTAAATTTCCTGTAATCTATGCACATTCTCCACGCATTATCCTTTTTTTTAACAAGTAAAACAAGAGAAGAGTAAGGACTATTACTGATATGTATAATCTGATCTCTAAGAATCTCTTCTATTTGTCTCTCTATCTCTGCCTTTAGGAACATTGAAAATAGGCATACCTGTACAATAAGTTCTGAACATCAGTAGCCAAAAGTTGATTAGCTACATCAGTATTCTTTTGAATTTCTACAGCTCCCAGTTCTTCTCTTGCCATTGTTTTTATGCCTTTTTTCTTCGTTTCTTGACCATTAATTTACTTAATGCTTACCCTTCCCTGAATGCTATGGAAAAATGACACACCTCCATCAGTATAACCTTTCATAATAGTATGAAAAGTCTTCCTCCTTTTATATTCTGAAATTTGCCTAGCCTCAGCTCCTTCGATGAACTTCAACTTGACATCTTTATCATCCCCATATAAATTCAAGTCTAGTCTTTGCTTGAGAAGGTAATCTTCTAGTCAGTAAAATCAAAAGCAATGGGACTGTACATTCTCATCCAATGAACACCCAACAACACATCTAATTCTCCTAATGGAATCACCCTCAAATCATAAGTAAAATGATGCTCAGATATCTTCCACATAACCTTTGGAAAATAAGAACTACCTTTAATTGTACTTCCATCTACTATCTGCACTAGAAATGGTTTAGGAGTCCTTTCTCGTTTCAGATTAAAAAATGTGACAATATCCGGATCTATAAAATTGTCACTGTTTTGCATGTCTAGTAATATACTTATCTTTTTGCCAAATAATTCTCCATAAACTGTAATTAAATTGTACTTAGAATTATGTCCACTAAGGCTCTAACCACTGTACATACTGGTTCTAACTCCTCATCATTTATTCCTGCCAGTTCACTATCATCACCCTCCACAACAAGTATCCCTTCATCATCCTAAGAATTCTTGAATTCAGAAAATTAACCCATATGAACTTGCATATATGCCTCATTCCATATTTTTCTCCTGACATAAAATATAAGTGATTACCTCTCTTCTATATTGTAATTCTTGTGGGGAAATTTTCTTGAATCCACCTATCTTTCTTATTATCCCCAGAGAATTCAGAATTCCTCCAATTGTTCTTATCTACACTTGCTTTCAGATTATACACATTATCCACACTTCTCATAATGCTAACTCCCCAATTCATATTCTTTTTTACTCATCCCTAGATTTTGCTCCTGTAAGAGTGAAATCTCTGCTGTTTCTTGAAGAGTTGAGGGTTTAAAAAACTTCACCATAGGCTTAAGTTCCTTCTTAAGTCCACTAATGAAATTAAAAAGGAAGTATGTTTTAGAGAGAAGAAGATTCTTACAGATAATCAAACTTCTCAGCTCCTCAAAAGCTTCTTGATAGGCTATGACTCCTTCCTTCTGTGCCAATTTATTGAACTATTCTGCTTCGTCTTTTCCTCTCAGCTCTCAAAATCTCTTCATAACAGCCTCTTTGAAATCACTCCAATTCCAATCCTTCCTTGTATACTTCTCACCTTGGAACCATATCTCTGCTCTATTTTCCAAATAAATCTCTATCGATTCCACCTTTTGCTGTTCTGGAATTTGAAAAAAAATGAAGATTTTTTCACAATTTTGAATCCATTCCTGCAGCTTTTCACCAATGAATAAAACTGATTCAATCCTTGGTTGTTGATTACTTGAACTACACCCAATTTTCTCCCTCCTGTTAAAGCTAAATTCCTCATTATTTGCGAACTCCTCTCCGTACTGATTCCTATTACAATCGCTTGGAAGTAACCTCGATCATGTACTTCATGAAATGACCTCTATACCAAAGAAGTACTGTATTGAGGAGAATGACTATTTCTGCTTCCTCATGGATCTTTCCTCTACAGCTTCTCTTTGCATGATTACGAGTAATCGTTCTTCACACTTTTGCATTCTTTGAATCACAATTTAATCCAGGTGTTCCTCCATATCCTTCTTCATCGCTCCGACCTTTTCTTTCATCGTTGAGTAGACTGTGTTCCATCAGTCTCCAGTTGATATCTAATGTTCACAGCCATCTCAGAAATCATGTTGTCTTGATCCTTTAGCTGATTTCCCACCATTCGTACTCTTGCGTTTTCCATCATTGTCGATAATCACAAAGCTCTGATACCACTTTTTTCACGAGAACTCAATTAGACAAGCATATAAAATGAAATTGTATTGAATTGAATGCAAATTTACACATAAAAAAGGGCAAAATGAATGAGGGGAGAACAGATAAGAGAAGAAACTGCGGCTAACAAATTATCATACCAAGATACATGCATTTCTCATGATTTTTCCTTATTTAATAGTTCCCTACTAACCAATTTAGCTTACTAATTTCCTAACTAATTCTCAACGATCTGCCAAACTACCTCTTTTCACTAAATCGACCTTTCGTCCGTATAACTCCGGCATCAACTTTACTCTTGTGATTCTGATGTTACCATCAGTTTAAGAGTAATTCCTATTTTCCCCTTTGGTTAATTGAGTTATGTAACAACTTCGACCCAACAAACAGAGTTCGATACTTTTTAGCTCGAACCCGTTTCAATCCCAACTTATTTGATCCGAAGTCGAACCCCACGAATACCCTAGTTGACAGCTCTAGAGAGTAGAAAGGTAAACACATTGGTAACTAATTTTATTTCATGATTGATAATATAATTGTTGGAAAATGTGGTTGTATTCGCCAACTTCGGGCTCAATTTTGAGTAGTACCCAAAATGAAATAGGTCTGGTGAATGACATTTTTGGATTCTACGTTGCAAGTACTATAAAATTGGTTACTTGAATACTCAAAACGGATCAAGAGTGAATGAGATATTGATGTCTAAATATTCACTTTTGAAAGAGGAAAATTTGCGAAAATTGCACATGAGAAAATGCTTTAAACTCTGTCCCACATGGGAAAGAGAGAGAGTTTTGGACTAGTATATATGCTTGGAAGCTTTCTTACTAGTTCAAATGTGTTTACTAGCTTATGCTCCAACCTCTACGCGCAGGGGGGAGGGGGTGCAGATGAAACCGAATTGGGCTTGGGTTCAGAACTGACTTGTGTGTGCGCGCGACCTGCGTACACGAATGCAGCACCTGATCCTAGCGTCCGCGTAAGGCCCGGTTTTGCACCCGACCCGAATTGCATTTTCTCTAATTTTTTAATTTCTGAACGTCATGGACGGTTCTAGAAAGGCCCAGAACGTGTACACACGGTTACACATTTTATTCCAACTATCATTGAGATAATTTCGGATAAATCAAATCAGATTTCCGAGATTATCTTTGATTTGATTTAATCAGCCACGTTTCCGAGATTATCTCTAACTGCAGCTTAACAGCTCACGTTTATGAGATTAGGGTTTCAGATTTCACTCTATAAATAGAGCCTCTAGGACTCCAGAAATTCTTGCACCACTCGAGTCACTCCTTCTCCGTCTCTCGAGTTTTCTCTTCTTTTCTGTCCCGAGTTTCTACTGTCCCGAGTCGGACTGGTGATAGTGCTTCGAGCACAGCGTGAATCCGAGGTAACTCTTACGTGGTTAAGTTGTTGCCTTCGGTGGTTTTATCCTGGGGAACGATGCCCATACGGGGCTAATTCGTTTCAAGGGCAGCGAACGTTGTTCGTGACTCCACCTTTATGTGATTGCATGCAAACGTGTTATTGCTTTACGATAATCGCATGATGTTATGCTTTCAATTAAGTCGTAATATTTTTCACTGTGATGCATAATTAATTTTTAATGCATGCTTGTTGCAATTCTAATTTTCGAGAATTAATTGCTTGATTTCCGATATAGTTTCCAACAGCTTGGTGATCTATTTCACCGTCATCCCCTTTTGTCATGTGCCTTTGCGTTAGGAGATATTGATCTCTGGCAATCGCAAAGTCTGAATTGGATTCGTCTCTTCATTTCTGATTGATTTCTCGTTTCGACTCTTCCAAATTTTCCGTAGAATAAGAATCAACAGCTCTAATTAATTTCTTCATGATAAATTCGTTATCCGCAAATCATGATGAAAACTCCACCAGTTGACCTTGATCGAAATTAAAAGCACGAGACGATGCCCTCCAAATTCTCCTTCAATCTTCCCACAACAAGAAAAGGTGAGAATCAACTCGGTCTGCAAGTTTACATCTCGCACAGCTTTTATGAGAATACGTGTTCCTCATGTTCCTATTTTCCCGTTGTAAAAGCATTACTAAGTTCCCCTCCATAAGAAAATCAAGATTTTTCGTGTCAGTTTTGTTGAATATTTTCAATGATTGAAAAAATGTGACTTGAATAATGAAGCGGTGTGAAGATAGTTCATCACCAATAGATATGTCTTCAAGTTCCCAAATGGTATATGTCATGAACAGAGCTATTATTTCATCTCAAGTCATTAGTCTATAAATAGATGAATTGTCTTTACTTTGAAGAATATAATAGAATACAACCAGAATACAAAAAACCGTGAGAAAAGAGAGAAGTACTCAAATATGAGAGAAACCATCACAAAGAGGAAAAGTGATAATAAATTATTCTTTGATAATTCATGTTATTCGATCCTTTGTTCATTTGAGGTTGGAGAAGTGAGTGTACACTTCTGTCAACCAGGCTTCATTTTATCTCAGATGATAATTGTTCTGAATCATATACACACAAAAGCGAACAAATAAAGCCTTAAGGAAAGTGTCCCGTACACGACTTGAAGGTTGTCTTTATTACATTATTTTGTGGAGTAAATGTTTTGCAGGTTCATAGAAGATTTCTTCAACATAAGTTCTTCTCAAGTTTGATGCAGTGGAAGTAAAACCAACAGAATCTAGGATCAAAGTCATTCATCGGTCATGTTAGCAAATATCCCAAGCCTAGTTTATTATAGTTTAATCTCTCTTGTTTGCATGATAATTAGTTGTTAGATAAACCCCTCAAAACTTATGTTTACTGCACTAGCTATTCCCTACACACAATCGGAGTAACGCCCCAATTGTGGGTTATGTGTAGTCAACTTTCAAATTCTAGCATCTTTGTGGACGACCCCGAACTTGCCACTAGCTATTCTATAGTAGTTCGTAGTGAGCACATGAGCAACTCATAAATTCAATCTTTACATCTTGCACTCCGTGGGTTAATTCTCCCACAAGTAAAGACCCTCGCGAGGTGTTGATCAATAACCAAAGACAGAACTCTCAATTTTCAATTGTGAAAATCCTAGAGAATGGATTTGAAAGTGTGAAAAGTATTTTAACTTCTTTCAGATTCTTGAATCTTAGGAGGTTAAAGTCATAGAGATTTACCTAGAGAATAAGGCTGAGATATAGTTTTATGAGGAGGAATTCATCAAGAATAATTGGAACTGGAGTGATTTCAAGGAGGCTGTGATGACAATGGAGAGGTTTATATAGTGGATAATGTACAAGTTGAGACACTAGATTATGAAAAAATAACAGTGAATTGAGTAAAGTGAAAGGCATGCTTACTTCCCTAAAGTTTCATGGGAGATACGTCAGCACCAGTTTAGCTATGATATATATATAAGAGTACTGCCATTAGGAGATTTGGACATACTTCTGGGGGTTGATTGGATGAGAATCTATAGCCCCATCACATTTGATTTTAAGGATGTATCCCTTTTTGGAGTAAAGGTCTCAATTGGACCATTTTTGGAACTGATAAAGAGGCAAAGGTTATGATCATAAGGGGATGTGAAGCAAGACAGATGGCTAAATACAAAAGGATGTAGCTATTTCATACAATAATTAAGAATGATCATTATTGATATGTCCTTAATTTCCTCAATGCAAAGGATCTTGAATAACTTTTTGATCCAAATAATCCATAAAAAATTGGAAAATAACATTGAAAAGGGAGAGAAGAATGGGAGCAAGTTTCAAATGAATGGTCAGGTTGATGGAATCAGTACTTAAAAAGGTGATTATAGTGAAGGGATAAGTTTGCCTCAAGAGATTCATCAATTACTCATTATGTATTCTGATGTATTTGATATCCCCAAAGGTCGTCTACCTGTAAGAGATGTGGATCATAAATTTATACTCAAACTTGATTCCCAATCATTTCAGATAAGTCCATATAGGCAGTCACATACACACAAGGCTAAAATAGAGAGGCATGAGGAAGGGATGCTCATAGAACAAGTTATCCAGCTTAATAATAGTCCTCCTGTATTTCTAGTTAAGAAGAAGGAGAACATATGGAGATGATGCATAGATTATAGGAAGCTGAATGAGATTACACTCAAGGATAAGTTTCCTTTACCAATCATTGATGAACTATTGGTTGGATTACATGGATCTCAGTTTTTTTCTAAGCTAGATCTAAGGGATGCTTATCATCAAATAAGGATAAGGAAAGAGAATATTTCAAAAACATCTTTCCAAACA
>JAUOBV010455960.1:0-10261 GCA_032360425.1 Rubia occidens | reverse complement strand
TCCCCCTCTCTCTTCAAGATGAGGATTTTGTGAAAACGAAAAACCCATCCTGGAAAGGAGAGGCTGAGCAACAGAAGGAGAAAGTAACTTGGTGAATCCATCAGCTAGTTGAGAACTAGAGAGTACATGCAATGCATCAATGAATCCTTCATTATATGCATCCTTTACATAGTGGCAATCTATTTCAATATGAATTGTTCTCTTATGGAAAACAGGGTTCTGTGTAATATGGAGAGCAACAATATTGTCACATTTCAGAGGAATTGGAAGCATAAACTGATGCTGCAGATCAGTGAGTAGAAAAGTGGTCCACTTGAGTTCTGAGACTGTCATATACATAGCTCTATACTTAGATTCAGCAAAATATTTGCTCATTGTGTTTTGTTTCTTTGATTTTCAAGAAGCCAATGAATCTCTCTAAAAAAATGCAGTAACCAGTTACTGATCTTTAAGTAAAGTTGCAGGTGCTCCAATCTGCATCAGAGTAATCAGATAAGGACTGAGATGATGAAGAGAAGAAAAATCCATGAGTGGAACATCCGTTGAGATATCTATCAATATGAACAATAACCTTCCAATGATGATCGATAGGTTTTTGCACAGACTGACTTAACTGATGTACTGAGAATGTAGCATCAGGTCTAGTGTATGATAGGTATAGAAGTTTTCCAATTAGCCTCCTATAAAGGCCTGGATGATATTACAAAGGTGAAAAACTATCCTCAATATGCCAAGAAGCTGGAAGTGGAGCTGATACTGCATTATAATCAGGTAGATGGAAATTACATATCAAATCAGTAGTATACTTACTCTGACTTAGAAAAATTCCAGCCTTAGATCTGGAAATTTCTATGCCTATGAAGCACTTAGCATGTTCCATATCATTGACTGTGAAAATATCATGTCGGTAGTCTTTAAATGTATGAATTTTATTCTCTAAATCCCCTTCAATCAGAACATCGTCAACATATATCAGTAGTACAATGTTGTACTAAGCAGTTCTTTTAATGAATAAGCAATGATTATGCTTTGATTACTTGAATCCGTATAAGATTAAGTGCTTATTAAACTCAGCATTCCACTCTCTAGATGCTTGCTTCGAACCATATCGAGATCTTCTTAGCACACATGACTTATCATAGCCCTGTGGTGGTTTCATATAAAACTCCTCCTTTATATATCCACGATGAAAAGTGTTGTTAATATCTATCTGAAGCAAAAAAACCAACCCTTCAATGAAGTCATTTCCAATAGTAATCTAACAGTAACCTTCTCAGCTACTGGTGAGAAAGAATCAAAGTAATCAACACCTTCAATTTGAGAGAAGCCTTTTGCCACCAACCTGGCTTTATACCTTTCAACTGATCCATCTTTCTTGCATTTAAATTTTTAAACCCACATGCAGCCAATAAGTTCCTTTCCTGAAGGAAAATCAACTAAATCCCAGGTGTGATTAGATTCAAGAGCATCTAACTCAATCTACGTAGCTTTAACCCAATGCTGATCGTTGCATGCCTGATTATATAATTAGGGTTTATGAATTTCTAACAGTTGTGACATAAAACTCATGTACAGAAGAAAATTTAGGAATGTAAATATCATAAGTATGAACATTATTGACTACAAAGTCATTCATCCAACAAGGTTTACACCTGATCCTAGTATTTTTTTTCTCTAGGAAGTGGTGTTTTATGATTCTGTGGAGAGGAGTGCATGGAATCATTAGAGAAGTGATAATTATTTGGTTCAGTCTTATTTGAATCAAAAGACATGTTCTGATAAGGTACATCAGGGAAGAGAATAAAAAGACATTGCGTTTCTTGGGACGGAATTTGCTACCCGATTAAAGAAAATTTTCTGGGCATAAGGAAATTAACCACTATAATAGACTCTTACTCTTTGAAAATCTGGTGGAAATGTAAATGGGAACCTTCTTGTGAGCTAAATTCATGTGGGTTATTCCAAAATGTAGAAGAACATCCGAAACTTGGAGTGGATACTTTAAGGTAATGGAAAAAGCTGAATCTCAATCTCTAATAATCCTAGGAATAGGTGACTCTTCATTATGGTTGGCCAACTGGACTGATTTAGGACTTTTAATCGATTATTGGCACACCAGGAACGTTCATTTTACTCCCTGCAGGTTAAAAAAATTCAAGGAAGGTAGCCAGCTGTTCATCCCATTATTTCATGATTTCTTTCTTAATCATATCATAATGAGTCTTAGCAGAATCATCACTCTCACTCACCATAGTGACAAACTGATTTGGAAACCGGATTCCTCAAGTATGTTTATCATCAAGTCATCTTACAATTTCCATAGACAAAGAAAGAACGAGATTGAAGGTTCGGAAAAGGTATGGAACTCTACAATTCAAAGCAATTTTTTTTATATGGAGAATGTTAAATAATTATCTTCCCTTCAATAACATTCTTAACAGACTAGGTATATCTCTTGCCTCAAAATACATTCATTTCTCTAATATGGATAATCTCTCCCATTACTTTAACAGTTGTAACTGGGCCTTTCAAATTTAGGATACTTTTCATATTTGTTTACAGCTGCCCTCCATGTGTTTTGCCACTATAACTCATAGGCTGCATTTTTTCTGGAATCATGATGAAGACTCAACATTGAGAAAATTTGTAATGATTAACTTATCTATGATTATCTGTTGGGAACTTTGGAAAGTAAGAAATAGGTGTCTCTTTGATAATGCTTCTACTAATCTAAGGTCCATATGGAAAACTATAGCAGACTAATCCATCTTGTTATACACTAACAATAAATTCGCATGCAAAAGCAATGATGTTGAATTGGTTAACTCGGGTCTTATTCCAGCCCTTTCAAAAAGGAGAACAAAAAATATTTTTAATTAAATGGAACCTATGGATCAAGGAATTAAGATCAACCTATAAACAAAACTCATCAGGAATTGGATGTGTTATGACGAACTCTCAAGGATGTGTAATATTTTCCATTCTAGGGCAGTTTTCTCTTCCTCTTTTTTTAAAATCTGCATTGCTTTCCATATTGGAAGGTCTATAATGGGCAGTGCAAACGGAAAACCGATTGTTTACTTGAATTCAACATCATCAAAGGAACTTCCAAGCAGTCTTGGCAATTGATATCCCTTGTTAGACAGATAAAGGAGCTAGCTGATCGGTCAGCAACTTCTTTCACTCACATATTAAGAGAAGGGAACCAAGTGGTAGATTTCTTAGCTAACATGGCACAAAAGAAACAGGAAAACTCTCTTTATGAAGAACTTCGAAGCCTTCGTTAGTTGCAATTTCTGAAAATGAGAGATAACCTTTTTCCACATTTCAGAATAAACCATTCTTGACTCATCTTTTAACTTCTTGCATTACTGATGCCTAGGACGTGTTTTCTTTTTTACTTCTAATGATTTGGCCTAATGTTAGATGATAACTGAGTATTGAGTCCTATTATCAATATATCAGATCATTTTGAATTAGCTCAAATTGTGCTGCTATGCTGCAGCTTAGGCATATATCTAGCCTCTTAAACTGTGCTGCTATGCTTATGCTTAGGATATATCTAGCCTCTCAAGTTTTCCTTAACTTTAGCTACTTGAATTGGATTTTCGTGATCTATCTCCTTTTTATTGAGGATAGCTAATGCTAGAGACCTGTTTTCATATTTCAGATGCCCTTAAAATTTCCTAATTGATGCTGATGTGTTATTTATGTCTACTGTGATGATGCCTTACACTCTTCTAACTAATGTTGATGTGCTACTAATGAATACTATACTGATGCATTGGACCTGCATTGTGCCTCTTATGTTATTTCATGCCTGATTCATTATGATATGCTCAGTTGCCTCTTCCTCATACAAAAACTTGGCTGGATTTTGTTCGGCTTGAATACATTAATCGTTGAGGGTAGCCCTAATGATTACTTAAATTGATTCTCATGTAACTGGAATTAGAAGCCTAATGAAATTTTGGCCATATATAACATGACACAAGGGGTGGAGGGTTTACATGTGGAATCACTTTCATTGAAACTCCTTTCTTCTACTTTTATCTCCATCATTTTACTTATGTCCAACATTTTGGTTGGACGGATGGGATTCAACTCTTTGTAATTTCATTTCAAAACGGTTAGGGGAGCCGATATATTCCCCCCTTACCACGGTGAGTGATTTACCAACAAAAAATGATCAACTTAATGGTTTTGAAGTTTATGCATGAGCAGCAGGAATGTCTGGTTTTTGCAACATTCAATTCCTGTAAAGAAAAACCATCAGTGATAAAGTAATACACAATGTTTCAAACTTAGCAAGCTTACTGTAAAACATGCAAGCAATGAAAGGCAACCACACACACTCACAAACATGCTGATTCTCAACAAAATTACCAGAAACTAAATTACTAAATTGAAATCAAGATTTTAAATAGCCACGTGACATTATAATCTTCAACATAGCACATTTTACTGATTTGTTCCAGGTTTTAACGACAAGTTCTCTTATAAAATTAAAACATAGAAATATTCTCTCTATAAATATCTTTATTATGTATCGAAATCTATCCTTTTTAGGCATTACTTACTGTGTTGCCTATCAGCTAAAACATCAACAAGTGCCAAAAGTTCCTCTCCAACTGGAGAATCTCCAAGAGCCATAACTTTACAAAATCACAAAGGGGCTTGGTGGAATTCAGTTCAGTGACCAGAGTCAGAGAATCCTGAGTGCCAAAACCATGCTATTTCACTCAAGAATGAAGGTAAAATCCATTATATTAAACCACAACCATTTCACTATCTTTTCTTTAGACCCTTAGCCTACTTTTCTACAATTCACTGGACTTTCAAAAGCCTGGAATGGTGTGAAATCATCAAGTATGAACATCAAAAATAGACTTTCACTACCACAAGGGTCTATCCCCAACACTCCCCCTCCCAATACAAGATTCTCAAACGACCATATCAAATTACTGATGAGTTCCTAAGTTCATCAGCAAACATCATAGACTGTACAGCAGAATATGATTTCGAAAATTTTAAATAGATAAAAATCCGAAGCAAAATCTTGTAAACAAATGAAAAGGTGATGCAAACAAGCTACTCTCACTCAGTTCTTTTTAAACTCAAATATCAAGCTTTCTGAAGGATTATCAGCATTAGATAGCATGTTTATAAAATTTAACAGCATTGCTCTTAATTCTCAACAAACCTGAGCAAACACAAATAGGCCCCGCCTCTCATTCGTAATGCGTCACGTTCCATGACAGATATATCAACTTCAACTGCTTGTGCTAAATTAGTTTTATTAATTACAAGGAATGAAAGTTCTCTCAAAGAGCTTGATCTGAGTTGTCTTACTTGCATCCATCCATTGAAATCCTCAGTTGATGTCAGTTCAGACACATTATCGACTTCCAAGAAAATGGATATTTATCATGGAGTATCTTTAAGGACATGATAGCAAAAAAAAGTGATAAGCACGTAATGGAGAACCAGAAAAGATCCCAATTATAACTCTGCAACAGCCAAGCAAGACACCCTAATTCACTACAAGCACACAAGCTAATTAAAACAAGAAGAAGAAGACTGTTCATCGCACCTTCTTTTTCTTTTTGTATGATTATTAAAGACTGAACTTTCTTTTATGACAAAAAGAGAATCATTCTCAAGCTTATGTTAAACTCATTACTCTTTCCTCTCCACATTAAAAGAACTTAAAGTAAGTGTGTAATAACAGAAAAGAGCATAATTTAGATCATTATCAACACAATAATGAAAGATTATGATGCAGTAAAACATTGACTGAAAGTCTGAAAGTGCAATGACAGACCTTAAAAATTATGTCTAAATCTTTTAGCAAATGGTAAATTTGAGAATGGTTACTTGTCCATCACTATATATCTTTAAAAACAAAACCACAAGAGTAATATCATTGTATAATGACAGCAATTTAAATTTCAAATTTACCTTGAACTCGTGACTGACCTCGATCTGAAAATTAAGTCTTTCTCCATGTTTCACAGTAAACTCTTTGGGTGGGCCATGCACGGCCTCTGGTTGACTCAGCCTACCATATTGCACTGGCACCTCCTCTGGCCTAATAAATCTGTACATTAAAATGGGATTTTAAATCAGAACAGAAAAGGACATTACATCATCATTACACATTGCTAAAAAGATAATACAATAACCAAATCAAAGATACATGTATGAAATAACATAATACACTGACTTATAATATTATCTACATTAGATTAAACTAATTATCGTAGCCCTCATTTTTGAAACGTACAGCTCTACAAGATTTTTTGTGAGCATTAATCTTCAACAATCTATACAAACAAAAAACTATTGCATGGAGACTATATGTATATCATTATCCACGACAAGTTCCAGGACAACACAACTTGACTTAGCTTCTCTAGAATCTGTGACATCTGTAGCATAGATATCTCTCACCCAATGATGACTCTCTTTAGACACCCATCTTCAGCTCCCTTGCCAATCTTCCTGAATGACTCAATCATAAACTAACGTGATAATAAATTATAACTCTTGAGAGAAAAGAAATGCATAGTAATAATCTGATGTAAAATTATAATGTACCTTACTACGAGTTTCATAAACATAAGACTCCAAAGAGTTTTTCAGATCTTTAGTTCGCTCAACATATGAACTTGTGCATCCTGAAAGCATTTTATTTCCTTCTCCAAATGAAACTCCGCAACAGCTTTCTCACTTGCTATAATATCCAGCTCTGTTTACCTGTGGTATTGATAATGAATCACCGAAACACATTAAATAATTAACATTCTCATCAAATTAAGTATAAAAAGAGAATGAGTCATAAGTACCAACAAGTACAATAAAGAAAAGGCACCACCACATCTTCTCTTCTATAATATGCTGAACAATCTAACCATTTTTCTTCTTAATGAACTAACCACTTCATTCTCATTAAAGTGTCTGGCAACTAAAAACTCCAAAAATTCATAGCAACAAATCTTCTTTGGAAAATCTAGCACTTGTTCACAATGTCTAAGAAATTATCACCTTTGATCTTCCTTGCAATGGTGTTCGCAACTATTTGTGTCGTCACAATGGTGACGGAAACAATTTCTTCACTAATTCACTCACTTTGTTGACCAAAGGGTAATGCATGTTAAAAATGAAGAACAAAAAATGGAAACAACGTACAAAATCTAATTCACTTGCTTCTCCATGTCCAACCTAACATCGGAAAAGGAGAAATTTTTTTGCAATTTAACTTACACATTCGATCGAACACCTTGTGCACATAATTAAATCACACTAGAACCACAAATCAAGAATAATAATAGATACATAAGTCAATTGCAATTAAAAAATTCAGCATAGAGAGCTTCTCGGGACTCCATGCATGGTAGCTCCCACCTTCACCGCCATTAATCTTGTTGGGAAACTTAGGGATAAAAACAAGATCCATTTTTTCTCAAATAAAACCTTATATTTACTAGTTACCGCAGCAATTCATCTCAATAAGTCAACCCCTGAGGATGCTTGTTCATCTACCATCCCACCACCACCACTCCGGTCCTGAGTCACGATAGCACTGCCTCTGCCATTCAGAAGGGTTAAAATTCAATAAGTTCTTGTGGCAAATTATCAAACTTTCTCGGTAAGAATTGAATTGGGGAAAGATTCAAACAAAATCAACAAATGAAAACAGACACACAAGGATGAAATCCGTAAGAGCAGGGGAAAACCCCAATTCAAGATCAGAGGGATCGAATTCATGAGAAGAAGGAAACGGAAAAAATGAAAACAAAGATGAACGCTGATTTACATTCTTGATGAAGTTGTGCAAGAGTGGAATCACCAAAAGCCTTGGATCAACAAAAGAAAGTTGAGGACACGCGTAAGACAACAAGAAGCACAACAAACATGCAAGATGACACGTATGAGTCGGTTGAGGAGGAAGAAAGAAAAGAGAAAATTTACTGTGCCTGAAGGAGTCAAAGTGATGCTGTTTTTGCAACACTGTAGCTAAGCGATCGGATGCGTGAAGCTTGCATGAAAGTGCTTATATAAACATAGTAAAACCTAAAAGTGTGACAGTAATGCAAAAATGATGCATTTGAGAAAGATGGCGCCAAGTATCTTGATTCTGTCCACCCACTTGCCTGAGAAGATTGAGTTCTCATTGGTGTCATCCTTTGGATTTTCCTCTGCTCTTGCATCTATCATCTTAAGCAACTAGTCCTGCAAAACTGTATCAGCTCATTAGGGGTGTTAGGGGTGTTTAAATTGACCGACCTGTTTCGACCGGACCTGTTTTGACCCAACCCATTTGGATCCTGAGAATAGCCTTTATCGTCTCAATCCACCAACCACTTCTTCGACTTCAGATGAAGAATAAACTGACCTCCAAACCTGGCATGAACGTCTCGGTCATCCTCATGAGTCTTCTCTTAGGTGTCTAATTTCTTGTTTTCAATTACCTGTTTCTAAGAATAATTTATAAAGTTCTTGTGAGTCTTGTCAACTTGGAAAAAGCCATCGTTTACCGGTTTCCCATGTTCATTAACCTAGTATGGTTCCATTTAAGTTAGTGTATTCTAATGTTTGGGGTGCTGCCACTAATTCTTCATATAGAAATCTTTATTTTCTTATTTTTATTGATGATTGTACAGAAAAATTTAGATATATTTTCTTTCTCAAAAATCACAGGCTCTTCAATATTTTCAAAAAAAATGGTTGAAATACAGTTCAGCTCTAAAATCAAACAATTTAAATCTAATTGGGGAGGTGAATTTTGTACGGTCTCTACTTATCTTCAGTTTCAAGGTATTGCTCATCGTATTTCTGCTCCTCATACTTAGTCTTAAAATGGTGCTGCTAAACGTCGTCATCTCGTACGATTGTTGAAAAAGGTTTTTCCCTTCTCTCTCGAGCTTGTTTAACCTATCACATTTTGGGAGCATGCTTTTCACACATCAGTCTATTTGCATAATTGCACTCTCTGCTCTACTCTTAACCACAAATATTCTTATGAATCTCTTTACAACAAAATTCCTGACTCTGATTTTTTGAAAACATTTGGTTGTCTGTGCTACCCTTTCTTGCGTCCATATAGGTCTAATAAACTTGAATATCGTTCTTCTCCTTGTATTTTTGTTGGTTATAGTTCTAATCATAAAGGTTATCTGCGTTTACATGTTCTAACTAATCGTGTATATATTGTTAGTCATGTTATTTTTCTATGAAACCACCTTTCCCTATCCCAAACATCTTGAGCCAGCTCCTCATGTCCCTTCAGCCGAGTCAAATTATGTCCCTCTATCACTTCTCTGACTCACTTCTAGCTCTCCTTCACTAGTTGCGCTTCCCCCATTGGCGCTTCTGTCTTCAACCGCCAATTCTGTCCCACCGCCACAAGCCCCGAATGTCGCCTCATTTCCTACGACGCAGGCGGGTCGACGCTCCACCTCTCACGGTATACCATAGCAGTCCAACTATTAAGACACGCCAGAAATGGCAAGCCAACCATCTTCGGCTGGTGAGCCGCTCGAACCTTGCCTAGTTGAGCAACGGTGGATGTCTGCTACTCCTTTCCTGCCTGACATTAGCACGTCGGTTGCTGCCACCCGTCTCTCCAGTGGCGGCGACCCCCCGTCATAGCCAGATTAGGCGACCTTGGCCTCCTCTTCACTAGCGCACATGAGTTGCTCAGCTTCTAGTGAGCCTGCTTCATTGGCTTCCTTTGACACTTCTTTATTTCCATCATATTTTCGTATTGATGATGATAGTAAGCACTCTATGGTTGTTCGTGCTAGGACAAATAATTTAAAGTCAAAATTTCTTCTCTCCTGTAAACACCCTTTACTTCCTTCCAACTCTCTTTTCCCTGAGCCTAAAACTTTTTCACAAGCCTTTAAAATTCCTTAATGTCAAAATGCAATGCAAATCGAGTATGATGCCCTTATGCGTAATGGGGCGTGGATACTTGTCCCGCCTCCAAGTAATGCTAACATTGTTGGTTGTAAGTGGGTGTACATGATTAAGCATCAAACTAATGGTTCCATTGAAAGTTATAAATCTATACTTGTGGGGAGAGGATTTACTCAAGAGGGTCCTTAAGACTTTATGGCCTTAAGCAGTTGCCCTGTGCTTGGTTTACCAAATTAGGTGTTTTTCTTCAGGATCAAGGCTATGTTGCTTGTAAGTATGACACTACACTTTTCATTCGTCGCTCCGAAAAGATTGTTCTTCGTCTCCTTGTTTATGT
>JAUOBV010455959.1:0-17550 GCA_032360425.1 Rubia occidens | reverse complement strand
TGGAAATGCTTCGCAACCGACCCCGAAAGCCCCGGAAAGGACGAGAAGGCGCTCGCCTTCTTATCCATCACGTGCGCGTGGTAACTAGCAATACCAGTTAATGGGGAGGTCACCGGAATCGCGAACAATACCGGTGATAACGCGGTGAAGAAGGTGTGCACGCAATGCGAACAGATTTTGGCCGATTCTATAAGCAGCTCAGACCAAGCAATGATGGATTTTAAGAATGGCAATTACGAGGCGGCCGCCGATGATATGGCCAACGCCGATGATACTTACTCAGCCTGCCATGGCCTAGCTCAGATGATATTGGCGTCGTCGACGAAATTATTAGATGATTCCAGTACGTTGAAGAAATATTTTCTGAACTTTGAAGCAATTCTGTACAATCTCAGGAAACTATAAATTGATATGAATCTCTTTGCGAAAACTCAGGATTGCGAAAAAATTGGATCTTTAATTCAGCTGGGAATCTCGCCCAAACCAACTGAATTGCACGCAGTTCAATCGTCTAGCCTGCAGGGTACCCTCAACTACGACTTATAAGCGTCTAACCTGCATGGTACACTTACAAGGGTTCTCTATAAACGTCTAGCCCGCAGGGTATGAATATAAAGGGAGTATTGAATACTTAAATAGCCCGCAGGTTTAAGCAACAATGAAGAGAATGAGTATAATTCAAAATTTTGATGTGTAAAATCTCGGCTGCTCCTCTCTTTAGATAGAGGAGAATTCGAGTACATTGAAACCCTAATCACAAATAGAAACTGTATCAAATTTTATGGCAGGTTTAAGAAGCTAAAACCATATCTAACTAAAATACCAAAAATACAAATATCAAAAACTGAAGCTAGCCGTGTACAATCTGGTCGTGTGATAACCTTCACAAATTATCCTTCATGCATAATTATCCTTCTTGCTTCATGCATAATTAAATCTGGCCGTGTACCATCAATATTCCATACTTGAAAACCTCTTCCATTCCAATAATCATGCATGATCCCTTGCATTCACACGTACACCTTATTATACAATCTTCCAATCTTCATACAACTGAAGCAATCTCGAGCTGTCTCCTTCCATAAACAATCTTGAAAAATATTATGTTATCTAATCTTACCAAATCTAATTCTAATCAAAATAAAATTGAATATTCTAAACACTAATCAAAATATTACCAAAACTCTTCTAAGTCAACATGACCGAGTTTATCGCTTTATTAATAATAATAAAAATAAACTAAAATGATCACATTACCTCATTAAAAAATCCAATGGGAAAAAGAGTATAATGTTGACCTCTTAAAAATAGAAAAATAATAATAAATGACGTTTTTGACGTCTTATCAGTGTGAAGGAATGAAGCTAATAAATTTTTGGGGTACATGTGACGAAATGAAAAGTTTCATTTGGATCTTCCTTTTCACATGACAAAACTAATATGGGCATAATAGTCCTTTAACATTTTTTTAGGGACTGCAGGGAGTAAAAAGAGGACTGCAAATAGCAATCCTCTTTACAAAGTCCGATATTTAAACTAAGTTATTTGCCTCACAATAAACTTGTGTGAACTGTCTCACAAAAGTCTTTATATTAAAAGAATAAGAGACATTTAAATAGAAATTTCTCCTCCATCTCAATTGTCACCAGTTTACGGCACCAGTTTTCAAAAACCAATGCTAAAAGTTTTTAAAATTTCATCTTCCCACCTAAAATTTCAAAATATTTCACCAAAAATTCAAAAAATTTCCCACAAATTCACAATCTGAAAGCACCTATGCGCAACCGCTCTAAGCTAAAAAAAACTTTTCTTAGCTTTCAAAACCGTTCATTTCTTTTGTTGAATTTAACTAATAACTAAGTTGATTTAAATTAATCAACGATCAATCCTTCATTGACCTAATATACATAAATACAAATAAAAATGTTTAATATTAACTAATTAGCGGTCAACCCTTAATTGACTAAGTAGATATAACTACAAATAAAAATGTTTGACTTTATCTAATCAATGGTTAACCCTTATTTAACTTTATAACTAAGTTTACTTTAACTAATCAATAGTCGAATCTTACTTAACTTGATATGTATAATTAAAAATAAAAATTTGACTTTAACTAATCAACGGTCAACCCTTACTTAACTTGTATGTATAAACATTAATAAGTAACTTAACTTTAACTGATACGGGCCAACCCTTATTTGAACTAGTATATATAAATACGAATACAAATGTTTGACTTTAACTAATCACCGTCATCCTTTACTTAAGTTTTTATATGAAAACACCAAGAAATAAAATAAATTTAACTAATCAATAGTTAACCCTTACTTGACTTTATATATAAATACGAATAAAAATATTTGAGTTTAAGTAATCAACAGTTAGCCATTAGTTGACATTCTATATATAAACACTAATTAATAAGGATTAACTTTAACTAATCAACGATCAACCCTTACTTGACTTTCAATATATAAGCAATAATAACTAAGGATTTATTTTAATTAAACAACGGTAAATCCTATGTGACTTTATATAAGTATACACTAATAACTAAGTTGACTTTAACTAATCAACGATTAGCCCTTACTTGACTTTCTATATATAAATACTAATAACTAACTTGACTTTTACTATTCAACGGTCAAATCTTACTTGACTTTTTATAAAAACACAAATAGCTAAGATAAATTTAACTAATCAATGGTCAACCCTTACTTGACTTCTTATGAAAATATTTGATTTTAACTAATCAACGACGAGCCCTTACTTAACTTCTATATGTAAACATTAATAACTAAGGTTTGACTTTAACTAATCAACGATCAACCCTTGACTTTCTATAAATAAACACTAATAACTAAATTGATTTTAAGTATTCAAAGATCAACTCTTACCTGACTTTCTATATAAAAATGCTAATAACTAAGTTGACTTTAATTAATTAACGGTCAACACTTACTTTACTTGGTATGAATAAACACTAATAATTAAGTTGACTTTAACTATTGAACTGTCAACTCTTGCTGACTTTATATACAAACGCTAACAACCACTATTACAAAAGGTTTTAACTTTGGCTCATTGAATTTGGTTGTGGAAAATAGAGCGAATAACCGAAGTTAAAAGTTCTTTTACTTTACTTTGGTTATTAGAAAAATGAAAGTATAAAGTTCTTTTAACTTTCATTTTTAAAAAAACTGAAATTTAAAAAATTCTTTTGAATTCGGTTGGGGAAAAAACCAAAGTTAAAAGTTGATCTCACCCAATGTCGGGCAAAGTTTGGGTGACCCAAAACTGGGATAGAAAGTCTACCGATGTCGGTTAAGACAACTTATTAATTATGTGAATATCATTGTAATAAATAATATAAATCAAATCACCTCATTAATTATGGTAATCATAAAATAACCTATTTAATGGCTAGGCAGAAATCAGACTTTATGATAATTTATACATTTTACTATATTTAAATACAATAATAAATAGTATAATTTATAAAACAAAGTAGAGTCCGTCTCTTGAAAGATGGTTTTTTCTTTTCATAAGTTATGGAAAGACCAAGCCTTAAACTGCAAATCAGAAGAAATCAAGATAAAATTTTTGAGTTGTATTAATCGGGTCATAACCTTACGTTGTATAATAAATTTTTAATATTGCAACTAAAAGCATCTACTAAATTTGTAAAATAAAATTAATATTTAAAATAGAAATTTAAAAAAAAGGGAAAAGAAATAGCACTGTATGTACTACTCCTAATAGATGTTAGTGTGAATTAATTGTTGAAATTTAAAATAGTTTGTCTTATTTAATCTTAATCGCTCATTTTTAATCAATTTAATCTCAACAGCTTACTCTCTTACTATATAAACTAAATTTTTAACCCTACATTTTCTTCTTCCTAATTTTCACCGATACCGCAACTTTTCCCGTAGAAGTTGATCGGACCGGCGGTGTCGCTTGTCTAACCATGGCCTTCATGTCCAACCCTTCACCGCAGCCCAAAATTTTTCCACTCTGCCAGGAGATGCCTTCTATTGTGTATCCACAGAGGAATATTTCCTACTTCAGCAAAACCGATTACAAACCAAGGTGAATTAGCTCAAGAAGCCATGGCGAATCCTGGATTTAGCATGGTGGTCGAAAACGACGGCGTTGCAGTCATCTCCATCTACAATTCTCCTGTCAACTCCCTCGCTATTCCGAGTAAATTTCTAGATGAAACCATTGAATTTTCTATTTTTTTGTTGAGGTTTATTGAATTCTGAATTATTTCTCTGTTTGAATTTTAATTATGGTTGGAGTCAAGGAGAAGGTTGTAGAGGAGATGAAGCGAGATGATGTTAAAGCTATTGTTCTTTACGGTAGCTAATCCTTACCAGTCTCTGTGTGTGTTATAAAGGAAGTTTACTTTATATCTTTTGGTTTTCACTGATGTAGAAGTGTGTGCCTGCTTGTATCTCTGTTTTGAAGCTGTTGATTTATCTTCTTTGAATATGCTATTATCTTCAGTTTCGAAGACTGGACTGATTGAATTGATTGACTTTCAGAAAGAGCTGGACCTTCAGGATTAGGTTTAGGATTATTAATCATTGTTTCTTTCTAGTTCCAGGATTAGGATTTGTTAGGATTTAGCTTCCATGATTCTCGTCAATCAATTATCTTTTGGTTCGCTGTTGAATCTGTGTTATCTTCTTGTTATTTAGTTGGGATCTCTTAATGAATATAAAGTGCATATTGGCATGTTTTGAAAAGGCAAGGGCGGGAAGTTTTATGGTGGCTTTGACATCACGTATTCGGCAAACTTGCTCAACAATCTTCAAGACGGTCTCCATAGTCAGCTTGGTTGCGAGCTATTAAGGAGGAACTTGGTGATAACGATGACGATGCGGATGATTTGGCTGCTCCAGAAAGAAAGATGACAGGTGTAGGAAATGCCTTCAAATATCTGGAAGTATGCTCAAAGGGAATTGAGGTAGAAATATTCTTATACCATCTATTGTAATATGTATATTATGGGTATCTGAGATGATGAATTATTTACAGGCAGTTTTTCAGATTTCTCTTCTATTTGGAAAGGTGTGCCCTTCTTTTGATCATGACTAGGGGTATGTGTGTGTTCATTAATTGATATAACTTTCATTTCAGTTGTTCTTGTAAGTGGTGGCCAGGAAATTTGGCTCTTAAATATAAAAAAAATAGGTGTTTCTATTCAATCTAGATGTTTGTTTAAGTTGAGAGTGTTACTTATACAGATCAGAACATTTAAAAGAAGTTGACCCCTAACAGCAGATGATGGTTTTGCTGATTGTGATTGATGATGGGAAATTTTCTGTGGCAAAGATAACTGTCTTGCACGAAGTCTACGTTAGAATCTTTTGGTTGGTGTTTTTATCATCTGGTCGAGGAAAAATTAGTAAAAGATTGGATGGAAAGATGCTTTTATCCATTACTTTATAAAATCAATTGGAACGAAATCACGTTAAGTTATTTGGAACACTAGATCAATCTGTTCAAGTTAGAGATTTTACATATTATTGCAAAATATAAACTTAGGAGGTGGAAAAGGCATTTAAGTTTTGGAAGAAGGGTGTAGCCAATTGCTTCTATCTTTTTTTTATTGAGGCATGTAAGTTTCTTGGAAAATTTGGTGCACAATGCTTAATTTTTTAATATTTGTATACTGCAGTAATTAAAATATACGAACTACTGACTAATTTGTTACTGGGGGTGCTGGTCTCTAGTTTTTACAAACCCAAGTTTTGCTATTCGTTGTGTGCCAAGTGCTTGAATTATCATATTTTACTTTTGTCTCAAATTGATGTCTTCTTCAGGAGACTAAAAATAAATGCAACCTCAGCAACCTGGATATAATAGCTCTCCTGTATATCTCGAACTTCTTACTGATCTTCCCCATCAGAAAGCTACCGAGGGACGTGAATTAGAACTGAAGGTTGCGAAGGAGCGTCTTGACATCAATCACTGTGGTTTAGTTAAGGTCAAGCAATGAATAATTGAGTATCTAGTTGTTCGAAGGGCAGAAGGCTTGTAAACAAAGTTGCTCCAATATTTTTTAAGTTTATTGTTTTCCTTTCTAAATATGCTCAATTGTTCCTTTAATGCAATTCATATAGTTGGCATTTATTATGTGCCTTTCTATTATCTATTTAGGGTCTTTTCCCCTTTCTCTAGTAGAGGAAGGATTTTTTAAAAAATTTATAAAAAAATTCCGGGCACCCATTTTTGAGAACCGGTGTTCAAAAATAACTGGTGTTGTAATAACACCATTTTTTGAAAAGCGTTGCTACAAAAAAATTGGTGCCAAGAGGGGCACCGGTCTTTGAGAACCATTGAAACTGTTTCACCCCCTACTTAGGCATCGGTTTTCAAACCTTTGAAAAACCAGTGCTAGACCCCTTAAAAAAACTATGCTTGGGGGGTGGCCGTGGGGGTGGGGCAGAGGTGGGTTCCTGTGATAGTGGAAATAGCATCACATAAATTATTGTATAGCATATAATATTGTAAATTACAACCCGTAGTTTTAATAAAAGTCACATAATGTGTCCCAAATAACTACGTCATTAAATATAAAATCACACATGATGGGTCGTGAACACCATGTCAATAGAATTAAATAACGCTAAATATGTCGCACATGACATGCATTAGTAAACCTTAGTAACGCACAATATGTCACAAATAGTTATGCATTACTAAACTTAAATAATGCACAATATGTTACAAACAACAATGCAGCACTAAATGAGAATGACGTAAAATATGTCGTCAAAAGAAATGTGTCGATGAATAGAGATGGCGCATTATGTGTCGTAAATATACATGCGGCACTATATTTAAAATGCACATAATATGTCGTAAAACATTTCTGCATCACTAAATGAGAATGACCCTAAACATGTCGCCAAAAGAAATGCGTCGATGAATGAACATGGCGCATTATGTACCGTAAACACACATGCAACACTCTATTTAAAATGTCGCATAATGTGTCGCAAACAATTATGCATCACTAGACTTAAATGGTGAAGATTATGTCGCAATAGTTCTCAACACATAATTTAGTGACACAAATGTGTCCTAAATTTATGGCACAACAAAAAAAATGTGAAGCAAAATTTTCTACATGGGTATACGTGTCATAATAAAGTGTGCCGCAAACTATGTCACAAATTAACATTTGCGACACTAAATCACTGATAAGAGACACAGTTTGCATGTCGCAAAAGGTTCTGTTTCTTGTAGTGGGGTAAAATAGGTTTGGGATGGAGATTGATAACTAATGGAGAATTGATAAAAATAGGGAGGGTTTGGTTAGCCTGGAGAGAAGATTTATTTGAAGTTACAGTACTAAATATTGGTGAACAATAGATAGACACTGAGATCAAATTGAAGAACTATGGTAGGAAGTTATTTTTCACTTTGATAAATGGTTTTAAAGCCATACATAAAATACAAGAGATGTGTATGTTCTTGAAAAACATGGGAGAAGGGTACTTGCCATGGCTTATTTGTGGAGATTTAATTCACCACTAAATGTGGAAGATAGTTTGGGAAGTAATGTAGTGGATGAGAAAGAAGTGGTGGATTTTCAGGAAACAATGGAGCAGATGGAATTGGAATATGGGAGGTAATTTCTGTACCTCTCAAAGTTACAATTTATAAGCCAAAAACGCTTACTAAATACAATAAACTAGGTAGTGGCAAATCGGGGTCGTCTACGAAGAAGAGACATTTTCCTAAGGTTTAATGCATACAAGGGTGGATATAAGCCTAGATATAGATATGTATATAAAAGCACGTAAAGAGGGAGGGTTTTTGGTTAGTTTTCCCTAAGATATGAATTTAAAGCAAGACAACCAGAAAAGTCAAGTAACTATGCTAATCATGCAACCAACTAAGAAAAAGGGGTAAAAACTACAAATGACAAAGCCTTGGGAACAATTGATTCCCACTTCCAAGCCTCTTATATATCATAAAATCATTCATTCATTCTATCACATTCATTACCTATGGGAATGCTATCACTTTCTTTTTGAAGATCAACATGCATTTCTTCTTAATAGTAATTCACAAAGACGTTCAACAACAATTTTCAATCTCATTGATAATCACTTTAGACGTTCAACAACCATAAAGATATTTCATCAATGGAATTATACACGAAGAACCATAGATTCGATAACAACTAAAAGCATTCTACCAAATGCCCATTCATTTAACCAAACAAAGCATTCATTTAGGCTAAACCTAGAACAATCAACATTTAAGGTTCAACCTTTCATTGCTACCTTAGGACAAATATGATAACAAACCACATTAATATACTCATCTAGCAATATTAATATCATTTACCGAACAAGAAGTTCTAATTCTATGTTCTTGAATTTTCATGTCAAAGAGCTAAGAAATTGTGCACATCTCTAACTTCCTAACACTTAATCATACAAACCCTTCATATTCTCAAACAATCCATAGCATAAATGAAGCAAACATTCACATTAAGAACACAATAAATTCTAAATAACAAATGTTTCAAGGAAGAGTGAAATAGAGGTTCTTAATACATTGGTTTGGAAGCTTCAATCAATTACTCCCAAGTACAAAACTAGCCTAGATAATCAAAACTCAAAACATAGAATAAGATCTACAAATAAACAAGAAGAAATTGAAGAAGAAGTGTAAGAAATAGGGTTTTGGAGCCCACAAGTCGGGCCAAGAGAGATAAGGAATGAGTGGACGAAGTGTTATTTATAGTACAAGGAAAAGAGGAGTAAAAGCAAGTTGCAGGGTGATTTTCATGACCCGTGATGCTTTCCTCGCGACTCATGATGTTACAGTGTCAAAAAATAAAGTTCCAGTAAATCCTTATTTGCGAGTAAAGACACAAATTTGCGAGTCATGACAGAAATCAGTCCAGTTTTGTTTTGCTCCCTCCAGGTGAACTGTTGATCGGTTTTGGAAGTTCTTATGGTTGTTTTTATAGTGATCAAGAAGACAAATCCAATGGTACCACGCCTAAAGGCTTGTTCTTTTCGGATCATTCCCAGAACTCTTCTTCAAAACTTAGATCATTCTTCACCCTCTACTTTGCTCTCCTTTTTCACTTTATCTTCTACCACTTTGTAAGTGGTCTTCCTTCTTTTACCATTCTTGTGAATGGTCTTCTTCAATATTCTACCATCCATGCGAATGGCCTTCTTCATGATAGTCTCCAAATAAGCTCACAAAACATATATGAATCGACCAAATCATAAAAGTAAAACATGTTAGATACCACATGCTTACAAACTAGGTAGATGGGGGAAAATAACCACACAACGTGATTCTAAACCCTTTTTTTTGTAAAACACCTAAGAAACTAGCAAACCACCAACCAAACAAGCTAAAAGAGGACGTTAATTGTACTAAGAAAACATCAAAATCATGTCTCATCGGAAGAGATCAGAACTGTTGAAGTAGTTTACACTTAGGATAACAGAAGGTCTGAAAAAGACAAAATCATGAGTAAACTCGGGGGCTGGTGATTAAAAAATGGTTAGGGGAACTACAAGAAGCTGTGTGTGAAGTGAAAAATGAGCTTATGTCTGATCATCTTCCCCTTGTTGTGAGAATCAACGGAAATGAAGGGATAAAGAATAGGCCATTCAGGTACTTCAACATGTGGTCAAAATCACAGTTGTTTGAGATTCTGGTTAAATAAGTTTGGAGAGTTAAAAAAATATGACGTATGGAGGATTTGACTAAAGCATTAAAGAGATTGGAAAGGCCTCTAAGCAAGTTAAATATATATAAAAAAAGAAATTGGCAGCATGAGAGAGAGAGAGAGAGAGTTGAACACGTAGAGGTAAAATGGAGAAGAGCACATGAAGACTATAATAAAAATCCTGGATCATATCAGTTGCAATGTATGGAATTTGATGTTAGGAAAGAGGTTGAATCATTGAGGGAATCTGAATTTTGCTATTTGCGACAAAAGGGCCAGGAGGAGATTGAGAATGCAATCATGGGGATTTAGTCTGCTAAAAGCCCAAGCAAATATGGGTTTTCAAGTAAGTTCTTCAAAGACACTTGGGCAATTACAGGGGAAGAAGT
This sequence comes from Rubia occidens, assembly GCA_032360425.1. Taxonomy (NCBI): domain Eukaryota; kingdom Viridiplantae; phylum Streptophyta; class Magnoliopsida; order Gentianales; family Rubiaceae; genus Rubia; species Rubia occidens. The sequence goes on along the minus strand of JAUOBV010455959.1, from coordinate 7,434 downwards.
AATAGAAGCAGTTATGGGGTTTTTAACAGGTGGCCTCATCCCAGGTGTCTTTAAAAATGATGTTATAACTCTATTACCAAAAAAAGCACAAACACAGCTCCCAGTAGACTATAGACCAAGAGCCTGTTGTTCAATTATGTATAAAACCATAACAAAAATCCTGTGTCATATATTAAACGATGTTCTTCCTGAAATTGTGAGCAACAATCAGTGTGCTTTTGTGAAAGGTAGTTGATATCTCATAATATGTTGTTAGCCCAGGAACTTTTGCAAAGGTAAAAAATAGATAACATGAAGCCTCGCTCTCTTGTTTAAGTAGACAGATCAAAGCCATTTGATATTATTAGCTGGGAGTTTCTACTCAATTGGCTGACTGAGTTAAAATTTCCAAACAAGATGATTGAGTGGATTAAAAATAGTACTGTGAACTTTAATTTGGGCTTATATGTAAGTGAACAGTATACTGATAGTTTTGAAGTTAAAAAGAGTGTGAAACAATAAGATCCCATCTCCCATGTGTTGTTTGTTATTGCATGGAATGTTTAACAAGAATGATGGCTAGAGAGTTTGATAATGGGAGAATTGAATATCATCAAAGATGCCAAAAAACTAGATTTCATACAATGTTATTTGCTAATGATTTGCTGGTATTTTGTGGTGAAAATAGAAAATATTTGGAAGGTGTGAAACAGGTTTTGGCTGGTTTTAATGATGTAACAGACCCATCCATTAATAAAAGTAAATAAAAAAATTTCTTTTCAAAAATAGATAGGGGGATAAGGTATTTTTGGCTTCAGTTTTGCAAATGGAACTGGGGAGATTTCCTTTGAAGTATCCAGGACTTCCTCTGTCATCTAGGAAGTGAGGGAAACTGGATTTCCAACTACTAATTGAGAAGATTAGAAGTAAAATCAAAGGTTGGGCTTAAAAAATTCTCTCTTATAAAGGAAAGTTAGAACTGATAAATGGAGTATTTCTCAGCATTGCTGGTACTGGGCATCAGTAATGAAGATTCCAGAGGGTGTACACAAAAAATAGTACATATTTTTACCATATTGGTGGGGCAGAGAGGAAGGACAAAGAGGAATCACAACAACAGCTTGGAGTTCTATTTAAAGAAGTAAGATAAAAGGTAGAATTGGTGTAAGGGATCCCTCAAATTGGAATAGAGCTCACTGAGTAAACATTTGTAGGATGTGACATAAAAGAAACATGTTCTATAGATCAAATGGCTGCAGGAGTATTATTTGAAGGGATTAGATATAGAAAGTTGTAGGTTTTCTGTTTCTGATAACTGGCCTTGGAGGAAGTTGATGAAATCACAAATGGGATTTTTCCAAATTGAAGAAGTGTGTGAATCAGAAATGGAAAGTAAAGATATCTACAATATATGAAACCATGATGGGAGGAGCTAAGACCATATTTAAAAGTAGATTAGTGTGGCAGAAAAGAATTCTGCCAAAGCAGAGATTTGTCTTGTGGATGATGGTAAATGGGAAATTAGCAACTATTAACAGGCTCAAGGGGTTCAACATTTTAGCAGGGGTAAACAAATGTAGATTGTACAACAGCGTGCAAGAAACTGCTCCGCATCTGTTCATTGAATGTAAATATGTGAATGATGTCTGCTGTTTGGTGGGAATAGAGGATGGGAAAAAAGTAAGGGGAGTGAAGAGGAAGTTGTGGAATCTTATCATATGGAAGAAGAATAGAGAACTTAGCTGATGGTTACTGTATTTTACCAAATTTGGCAAGAAAATAACCGGAGGGTGTTCAGTGACAAGGAATTGAAAGATAATTTATTGGCTTTTCAACTACATACAGAGGTAGACTGGAGATGGAAATCACAGGTGCAGAAGAAGTAACATATGGTAGAATGGTGTTATTAGAATTTTGCTATTTACAGTTAGCTATTTCAATACAGTTATGCTGTTTTCTGTTTTGGTTTTATTTAGAATAGGTTTTCTAAAAGATCAGGGGTGAGGATCTAAACTTGTAATGTTTTGCTGTTGTTAATTCTAATGAAAATGCCTCATCAATTTTTTTTTACTTTAACTAATTAACGTTTAACCTTTAATTGACTTTCCATACATGAAAATTAATAAAATTGTTTGACTTTAAATGATAAAAGGTCAACCTTATTTGAATTTCCATATATAATCATAAATAAAATGGCTTGACTTTGACTAATCAATGATCAACCATTACTTGACCTTTCATACGTAAACGCTAATAACTAAGGTTTGACCTAACTAATCAATGGTCAACTCTTATTTGACTTTCCATACATAAACACTAATGAAAATGTTTGATCTTGAGTAGTCAACGATTTACCTGATTTGACTTTACATAAATAAACACTAATAACTAAGGTTTGAGTTTAATTAATCAACGGTTAACCCTTATTTAACTTTTCATACATAAACACTAATGAAAATGTTAGACCTTTATTAATCAACGATCAACCCTAACTTAAATACATACCTAACATTCCATACATAAACACTAATGAAATGGTTATAACTTAATTAATTAACGGTCAACCCTTACTTTGTATTTCATACAAAAACACTAATAAAATAATTAGAACTTATCTAATGAACGGCCAACCCTTACTTGACTTTACATAAATAAACACTAATAACTAAGTTCTGACCTTAACTAATCAATGGTCAACCATTATTTGACTTTCCATACATAAATCCTTAATCAGTAGACCCTTAATTGACTTTTCATACATAAATCCTTAATCAGTAGACCCTTAATTGACTTTTCATACATAAATACTAATGAAAGGTTTGACCTTGACTAATAAACAGTTAATCATTGAGTTTCCAAATATAAGCACTAATAAAATGGTCTGACTTTCACTAATCAACGATTAACGCTTAATTGACTTTCCATGTATGAACATTAATGAAATGGCTTGACTTTACCTGCTCAACAGTCAACCTTTATTTGACTTTTCACATACAAACAAAAATAAAATGGTTTGATTTTAACTAATCAACGGGTCAATTCTTACTTTTCTTTACATATTAATAAAAAAGGCTTTACATTAATTAATCAATGGTCAATTATTAATTAACTTAATACTATTATACATACTAATGAACGGTCTTAACCCTAACTAATAAATTGTCAACCTTATTTTTTTAATCAAATTTGGATACTATTTTTTATTTTCATATATCTATGAAACTCTACATATGAATATAATAATTTTAAAAAAATTGAACTTATAGAACATATTTTTAAGAGTTAAATGTTTTTCTAACCCTATCTTTATGATGAAAGTGCTAATATAACCCTGTAAAACTAGAAAGTGTCAATATAACCCTAAATTTATGATTATTTGTGCCGATATAACCTTCAGGCCATTCCTGGCATTGACTCAACAATTAGGTTGTTGACCAGACCTAAAATGATAAATATGCCCTCGGTCATTTCAACTTAAATTTTATACAATTTTATCCCTTCCTGTTGCCGCCCACCACTGCCACCCTCTCTGGCACACTCTCCACCGCCGCCACCATTACCCACCACCTCAGCCAGCCTCTTCCACCATCAAACAAGAAAAAAAATAAGATTCAAAGCACCAAAAAAATCAAAAAAAACTAGTCACAGTGTGTTTAGAATTCAAATCAGGAAGTGGTGTAGGAATATGAATCCCAGATTAACAGTTCAATATATAAGAAAAGTAGATCAAACACACACAAAGTTTCTCCCCCGTGGCTCACAATGTCATAGAAGAACGAATAGCAAGAACAATAGTGTTTTGGAAAGCACATGTATGCTTACTTTCTTCGAGATTCTCCAAGAACCTGAAAAGCACATATTAGGCTTTCGATTCAGACATTAATACAAACACCTTGAGTAAAACAATACGCAAGTGGAAGAACGGAGGCAACATGTGAATTGGCAACGAGAAGAAATGACTGACTTGAACGGGTGGATTCAATATCTTTCCAGATCTTCTCAGCTACTAGAATACACGTTTCATGGTCTCAAAGCTTCAATTTCTTGGATTGATGTGGAGCGGCTATAGATAGTGTTGGAGGTTTCAACGGAGATTTCGGCGGAGAAGAAAGGAAGCAAGAGTGTGGTGGTGGTGGAGAACTAGGGGTTGAGGCTGGTAGTGATGGCGAGAATAGGGGTTGGTATGTGGTGGTGGGGGAGAAGGGGTGGGGATGTGGGTGTTGGTGTTGGTGCATCAGAGATGATGGTGGAATAAATGGTGTTGACGGGGAAGAAGAAAAGGGTGTTTTTTCCTTTTAAGCAGGGGTAAAATTGTCATTTCTTTAAAATCAGGCCAATTATGGCGTTGAAAATTGGAGCCAATGGCCCCCAGGGTTATATTAGCATATACATTATAAATTTAGGGTTATTTTAGCACTTTCTCATTTTACAGGGTTATATTAGCACTTTCAGACTAAAGTCGGTCTTATTTTGGCACTTTACTCAAATTTTAAAGTATAATTTTTATTTTATTTAATATAAATTTAAACTTAGTTTTCAGCCCAATATAAATCTCGCCCAAAAACTAAACCAATCGTAGAACTATACTTCTAATCTAATAAAAAAAATCAAAACCCTCTTCAAATTTTGCAGCCCAAGGTCCAATTGCACTTCAAAACCCTAAGATTATATAATCTCCCACACCATTCTCATCCTTCACCTAATCCCCCACCAACCACCCAATCTACCACCACCAACGACCATCAAATATGCCCCTCACTTTTCTCTTCTTCTTTCTTCTCTCCCAATCGTCCTAATCCGCCACCACCTCAAATCAACGACACCTCGCCACCACCTCACATCAAAACCACCTTTCCACCAACTCACATCAACCACCTCTCGACAACCTCATATAGGCCACCTCTCAACCATCACGGTGCGCCTTCAACAACACCACCACAGTGCACCTCCAATAACACCACCATAGTGCGCCTCCACCAACACCACCGCGATGCTCAGCTCGTCAACACCACTACGACGCTCCATTTGGCAACACCATCACGACGCCTTGCCACAAGCCAGGAACGTTGCTTCGCGTCACTAGATAGGCATCACTAATTGGGAGTTCATCTTCGTACGTCTCAAAGACACAATTTATAAGCCCTTTTTGCTTACTAAATACAATTAAGTAGATAGTGGCAATTCAGGGTCGTCCACAAAAAAGAGGGATATTCCGATGCGTTTACACATACAATGGTGAATATAAGCCTAGATATAGATATATACATATACATATAAAAACATGTAAATGGGGGGGTTTGGGTTGGTTTTTCTTAAGTAATGAATTTAAAGGAAGGATAACTAGAAAAGTCAAGTAACTATGCTAATCATGCAATAAACTAAGAAAAAGATATAAAAGCTACAAATGAAAAATCCTTGGGGCAATAGATTTCCACTTCCGAACCTATTATCTATTCTTGAATCAACTGCATATTCACTACTTTAACTACTTGTTGTGAAGACAAATGTTCTACCCTTCTTTGATAGTAGTTTACAAGAGTGAATTCAACATCTCTAGCTAAAACTCACTAATGACCCCTTTAGTCATTCAATGCCTAAAGGTATCCCATTAATGGCATTAAGCACAGAGAATCAACAAGCTTGGTAACACTTATAAACACTACACCATGTCTAAGCATTTAACCAATTCATGCATTTACACGAGATTAGCCAAGAACGTTCAACGTTCATAGACCTCTACTATTTGCTACACACAAACAAACATGATAAAGAATTAGACATTATCACATTTATCTAGCATTCATCAAATCATCAACAACATTAGAAGATCTAACTCATGCTCTTCGATTTCATAACAAAGGAATGGAGGATTAGCAACTTTCTCCAATCCCTAACACATAATCGTAAAAGTAATTTATATACTCAAACTTCTATCACCATTAATGGATTCAACAATCGAATTCAAGCACAATAAATACACAATAGATAAAGCATTAAATAGATATAAATAATTTTCAATACATAGATAAGGGAGCTTCAACCCATTGCTCACAAGGAGATTACTAACCTAGATAATGAAAAATCATAACAAATCTACAAAAATTCATGGAAGGAATGATTTTTTTAGAAAATATGATGAAAACCTAGGGTTTAGAGGCCCAAAGTCGGGTTTCCCCAAATGGGGAAGAAGGGGGGATATTTATAGTCCAAGGAAATAGAGAAAAATGCCAAAAGTGTCAAATTCTGGGCTGATGTTACTGGCCACAAAGATGTCTTGCGGCCCGCAGATGAGCTGTTGTACTCTTCATACTTGATTCTCCACGGGTGAACCGCTTCTCCATTTTGGGAGTTTTTGTAGTCTATTTTATAGTAATCGTGAAGACGAATCCAATGGCACCACCCTTAGAGACTATTTATTCTTGGATCATTCCCATAATTTGGTTCAAACTTTCGGATCACAATTCATCCACTTCTTTTTCTTCCTTCTTCGACCATTTTATCTTCTACCACGTTTTGACTCGTGGCCTTCCTTCTTTTACAATTCTTGTGAATGACCTTCTTCAATGATAGTATCAAAATAATCTCACACGTAAGTCTTGAAAGTTAGTTTTCAAAGTCTTCCAACAATTCCCTTGTTACACAAAATTCTCTAGAAAAGTAATAAAAGCACAACATCGCTCTTAACTCTCCTTAGAGAATTTCAAGGGAAAATGCCACACATAGAGCACAAAAGTGTACAAAAGTGAATCCAAAAAGTCCCAAAATAATCGTATAAAATGGACACATCATTGATGCTCCACCGCACCACCAGACAGGCGTCAGTGTTGCACCGCCGCGAGTTTGAACCATGCCACCAGTATAGTGTTTAGGGTTACATTTGTTTCTACACATTTTTGCAGATTCTGCATGTATAGTGTGTTTTGTTATCAATTTTGTGTTGTAATTTTGATTGTACAGATCGAGATTTGTTTTTACCATAAATTTGGGCTGTGAAATCTGATCGGAAAGATGTATATAGGAATGAACTACCGAATGCATAATTGACATCGATTATGCATTCGGTTGTTCATTCAAGGGAGGCCGACGACGCGCCTCTCAAAGATAGTATTTATAAGCCCTAATTACGGCTAACTACTAGAAAGTATATAGTGGCAAGTCAGGGTCGTCCACAGAGAAGAGGGATATCTCAAGCATTTGCTCAAATAATTGTAGATATGGGCCTAGATATAGATATACACATATATAAGAAAGCAAGTAAAAGAGGGGTTTGGTTTGGTAAAACACTACGACTACTTTAAACAACTAAATTAACCAACGATTAGAGAAAATAATATAACTACAAACACACTAATACAAAAGATGGAATAAAGATGAAAATGAGTCTTGGGCGCAATTGGTTTACATTTCTAGTCATCCTTTGATCATCAAATAATTATCCTATTTTTATACATTGAT